>JAUPFR010000297.1:0-39559 GCA_036925125.1 Oreortyx pictus | reverse complement strand
CCACTCCACTCCACTCCACTCCACTGCACTCCGCTCCACTCCACTCCACTCCACTCTTCTCCACTCCACTCCACTTCACTTCACTCCAGTCCACACCACACCTCTCCACTCCACTCCACTCCACTCCACTCCACTCCACTCCACTCCACTCCACTCCACACCTCTCCACTCCACTCCACACATCTCCACTCCACTCCACTCCACACCACACCTCTCCACTCCACTCCACTCCACTCCACTCGACTCGACTCGACTCCACTCCACTCCACTCCACTCCACTCCACTGCACTCCACTGCACTCCGCTCCACTCCATTCCATTCCACTCTACTCCACTCCACTTCACTTCACTTCACTCCAGTCCACACCACACCTCTCCACTTCACTCCACTCCACTCCACACCTCTCCACTCCACTCCACACCTCTCCACTCCACTCCACACCACACCTCTCCACTCCACTCCACTCCACTCCACTCCACTCCACTCCACTCCACTCCACTCCACTCCACTCCACTCCACTCCGTTTTACTCCTCTCCACTCCACTACTCCACTCCACTCCACACCACTCCACTCCACACCTCTCCACTCCACTCCACACCTCTCCACTCCACTCAACACCACACCTCTCCACTCCTCTCCACTCCTCTCCACTCCACTCCACTCCACTCCACTCCACTCCACTCCGTTTTACTCCTCTCCACTCCACTCCACTCCACTCCTCTCCACTCCACTCCACTCCATTCCTCTCCACTCCACTCCACTCCACTCCACTCCACTCCACTCCACTCCACTCCACTCCACTCCACTGCACTCCGCTCCACTCCACTCCACTCCACTCTTCTCCACTCCACTCCACTCCACTCTTCTCCACTCCACTCCACTTCACTTCACTCCAGTCCACACCACACCTCTCCACTCCACTCCACTCCACTCCACTCCACACCTCTCCACTCCACTCCACACCTCTCCACTCCACTCCACTCCACACCACACCTCTCCACTCCACTCCACTGCACTCCACTCCACTCCACTCCACTCCACTCCACTCCACTCCACTCCACTCCTCTCCACTCCTCTCCACTCCACTCTACTCCACTCCACTCCACACCTCTCCACTCCACTCCACACCTCTCCACTCCACTCAACACCACACCTCTCCACTCCTCTCCACTCCTCTCCACTCCACTCCACTCCACTCCACTCCACTCCACTCCGTTTTACTCCTCTCCACTCCACTCCACTCCTCTCCACTCCACTCCACTCCATTCCTCTCCACTCCACTCCACTCCACTCCACTCCACTCCACTCCACTCCACTCCACTGCACTCCGCTCCACTCCACTCCACTCCACTCTTCTCCACTCCACTCCACTCCACTCTTCTCCACTCCACTCCACTTCACTTCACTCCAGTCCACACCACACCTCTCCACTCCACTCCACTCCACTCCACTCCACACCTCTCCACTCCACTCCACACCTCTCCACTCCACTCCACTCCACACCACACCTCTCCACTCCACTCCACTGCACTCCACTCCACTCCACTCCACTCCACTCCACTCCACTCCACTCCACTCCTCTCCACTCCTCTCCACTCCACTCTACTCCACTCCACTCCACTCCACTGCACTCCGCTCCACTCCATTCCATTCCACTCTACTCCACTCCACTCCACTGCACTCCGCTCCACTCCATTCCATTCCACTCTACTCCACTCCACTCCACTTCACTTCACTCCAGTCCACACCACACCTCTCCACTTCACTCTACTCCACTCCACACCTCTCCACTCCACTCCACACCTCTCCACTCCACTCCACACCACACCTCTCCACTCCACTCCACTCCACTCCACTCCACTCCACTCCACTCCACTCCACTCCACTCCACTCCACTCCACTCCGTTTTACTCCTCTCCACTCCACTACTCCACTCCACTCCACACCACTCCACTCCACACCTCTCCACTCCACTCCAAACCTCTCCACTCCACTCAACACCACACCTCTCCACTCCACTCCACTCCACTCCACTCCACTCCACTCCACTCCACTCCACTCCACTCCACTCCGTTTTACTCCTCTCCACTCCACTCCACTCCTCTACACTCCACTCCACTCCACTCCACTCCACTCCACTCCACTCCACTCCACTCCACTCCACTCCACTCCACTCCACTCCACTCCTCTCAAGTCAACACCACACCTCTCCACTCCACTCCACTCCACTCCACTCCACTCCACTGCACTCCACTGCACTCCGCTCCACTCCACTCCACTCCACTCTACTCCACTCCACTCCACTTCACCTCACTCCAGTCCTCACCACACCACACCTCTCCACTCCACTCCACTCCACTCCACAACTCTCCACTCCACTCCACTGCACTCCACTCCTCTCCACTCCACTCCACTCCACTCCGTTTTACTCCTCTCCTCTCCACTTCAATCCACTCCTCTCCACTCCACTCCACTCCACTCCACTCCACTCCACTCCACTCCACTCCACTCCACTCCACTCCACACCACTTTACTACTCTCCACTCAACACCACTATACTCCATACCAAACCTCTCCACACCACACCACTCCACTCCACACCACTCCACTCCGTTTTACTCCTCTCCACTCCACTCCTCTCCTCTCCACTCTACTCCACTCCACTCCACTCCACTCCACTCCACTCCACTCCACTCCACTCCACTCCACTCCTATCCGTTTTACTCCTCTCAACTCCACTCCACTCCACGCCACTCCACTCCACTCCACTCCACTCCACACCCCTTTACTACTCTCCACTCAACACCACTATACTCCAAACGAAACCTCTCCACACCACACCTCTCCACTCCTCTCCACTCCACTCCTCTCCACTCCACTCCACTCCACTCCACTCCACTCCACTCCGTTTTACTCCTCTCCACTCCACTCCTCTCCACTCCACTCCACTCCACTCCACTCCACTCCACTCCACTTCACTCCACTCCGTTTTACTCCTCTCCACTCCACTCCTCTCCACTCCACTCCACTCCACTCCACTCCACTCCGTTTTACTCCTCTCCACTCCACTCCTCTCCACTCCACTCCACTCCTCTCCACTCCACTCCTCTCCACTCCACTCCACTCCACTCCGCACCTCTCCACTCCACTCCACTCCACTCCACTCCATTTTACTCCTCTCCACTCCACTCCACTCCGTTTTCCTCCACTCCACTCCACTCCACTCCGTTTTACTCCTCTCCACTCCACTCCACTCACTCCACTCCACTCCACTCCGTTTTACTCCTCTCCAATCCACTCCACTCCACTCCGTTTTACTCCTCTCCACTCCACTCCACTCCACTCCGTTTTACTCCTCTCCACTCCACTCCACTCACTCCACTCCACTCCACTCCACTCCACTCCACTCCACTCCACTCCACTCCACTCCAGACCTCTCCACTCCACTCCACTCCACTCCACTCCACTCCACTCCACTCCACTCCACTCCACTCCACTCCGTTTTACTCCTCTCCACTCAACTCCTCTCCACTCCACTCCACTCCACTCCACTCCACTCCACTCCACTCCGTTTTACTCCTCTCCACTCCACTCCACTCACTCCACTCCACTCCACTCCACTCCGTTTTACTCGTCTCCACTCCACTCCACTCCACTCCGTTTTACTCCTCTCCACTCCACTCCACTCACTCCACTCCACTCCACTCCACTCCACTCCACTCCACTCCACTCCACTCCACTCCACTCCACTCCACTCCACTCCTCTCAAGTCTACACCACACCTCTCCACTCCACTCCACTCCACTCCACTCCACTGCACTCCACTGCACTCCGCTCCACTCCACTCCACTCCACTCTACTCCACTCCACTCCACTTCAACTCACTCCAGTCCACACAACACCACACCTCTCCACTCCACTCCACTCCACTCCACTCCACTCCTCTCCACTCCACTCCACTCCACTCCACTCCACTCCACTCCACTCCACTCCTCTCCACTCCACTCCACTCCACTCCACTCCACTCCACTCCACTCCACTACACTCCATTTTACTCCTCTCCACTCCACTCCACTCTACTCCACTCCACTCCACTTCAACTCACTCCAGTCCACACCACACCACACCTCTCCACTCCACTCCACTCCTCTCCACTCCACTCCTCTCCACTCCACTCCACTCCACTCCACTCCACTCCACTCCACTCCACTCCTCTCCACTCCACTCCACTCCACTCCACTCCACTCCACTCCATTTTACTCCTCTCCACTCCACTCCTCTCCACTCCACTCCACTCCACTGCACTCCACTCCACTCCACTCCACTCCACTCCACTCCACTCCGTTTTACTACACTCCACTCCACTCCTCTCCACTCCACTCCACTCCACTCCACACCTCTCCACTCCACTCCACTCCACTCCACTCCACTCCACTCCACTCCACTCCACTCCACTCCACTCCACTCCACTCCACTCCGTTTTACTCCACTCCATTCCACTCCACTCCACTCCACTGCACTCCACTCCACTCCACTCCACTCCACTCCACTCCGTTTTACTCCTCTCCACTCAACTCCTCTCCACTCCACTCCACTCCACTCCGTTTTACTCCTCTCCACTCCACTCCACTCCACTCCACTCCACTGCACTCCACTCCACTCCACTCCACTCCACTCCACTCCACTCCACTCCACTCCACTCCACTCCACTCCGTTTTACTCCACACCTCTCCACTCCACTCCACACCACACCTCTCCACTGCACTCCGCTCCACTCCACTCTACTCCACTCCACTCCACTCGAGTCCACACCACACCTCTCCACTCCACTCCACTCCACTCCACTCCACTCCACTCCACATCTATCCACTCCACTCCACACCTCTCCACTCCACTCCACACCACACCTCTCCACTCCACTCCACTCCACTCCACTCCACTCCACTCCACTCCACTCCACTCCACTCCACTCAACTCCACTCCGTTTTACTCCTCTCCACTCCATTCCACCCCACTCCATACCACACCCCTCCACTCCACTCCAGTCCACTCCACTACTCTCCACACCTCTCCACTCCTCTCCACTCCACTCCACTCCACTCCACTCCACTCCACTCCACTCCACTCCACTCCACTCCGTTTTACTCCACTCCACTGCACTCCACTGCACTCCACTGCACTCCACTCCACTCCACTCCACTCCGTTTTACTCCTCTCCACTCCACTCCACTCCGTTTTACTCCACTCCACTCCACTCCACTCCACTCCACTCCGTTTTACTCCTCTCCACTCCACTCCACTCACTCCACTCCACTCCACTCCACTCCACTCCACTCCACTCCGTTTTACTCCTCTCCACTCCACTCCACTCCACTCCGTTTTACTCCTCTCCACTCCACTCCACTCACTCCACACCACTCCACTCCACTCCACTCCACTCCACTCCACTCCACTCCACTCCACTCCACTCCACTCCACTCCACTCCACTCCAGACCTCTCCACTTTACTCCACTCCACTCCACTCCACTCCACTCCACTCCGTTTGACTCCTCTCCACTCAACTCCTCTCCACTCCACTCCACTCCACTCCACTCCACTCCACTCCACTCCACTCCACTCCACTCCACTCCACTCCACTCCACTCCACTCCACTCCACTCCACTCCACTCCACTCCACTCCACTCCGTTTTACTCCTCTCCACTCCACTCCACTCACTCCACTCCACTCCACTCCACTCCGTTTTACTCCTCTCCACTCCACTCCACTCCACTCCGTTTTACTCCTCTCCACTCCACTCCACTCACTCCACTCCACTCCACTCCACTCCACTCCACTCCACTCCACTCCACTCCACTCCACTCCACTCCACTCCACTCCACTCCACTCCACTCCACTCCACTCCACTCCACACCTCTCCACTCCACTCCACTCCACTCCACTCCACTCCGTTTTACTCCTGTCCACTCCACTCCACTGCACTCCACTGCACTCCACTCCACTCCACTCCACTCCACCTCACTCCATACCACACCCCTCCACTCCACTCCAGTCCACTCCACTCCTCTCCACTCCTCTCCTCTCCACTCCACTCCACTCCACTCCACTCCACTCCACTCCACTCCACTCCACTCCACTCCACTCCACTCCGTTTTACTCCACTCCACTCCACTCCACTCCACTCCACTGCACTCCACTCCACTCCACTCCACTCCGTTTTACTCCTCTCCACTCAACTCCTCTCCACTCCACTCCACTCCACTCCGTTTTACTCCACTCCACTCCACTCCACTCCACTCCACTCCACTCCACTCCACTCCACTCCACTCCACTCCACTCCACTCCATTTTACTCCTCTCCACTCCACTCCACTCCACTCCACTCCATTTTACTCCTCTCCACTCCACTCCTCTCCACTCCACTCCACTCCACTCCACTCCACTCCACTCCACTCCACTCCACTCCACTCCACTCCACTCCACTCCACTCCACTCCACTCCACTCCGTTTTACTACTCTCCACTCCACTCCTCTCCACTCCACTCCACTCCACTCCACACCTCTCCACTCCACTCCACTCCACTCCACTCAACTCCACTCCACTCCACTCCACTCCACTCCACTCCACTCCACTCCACTCCACTCCGTTTTACTCCACTCCACTCCACTCCACTCCACTCCACTGCACTCCACTCCACTCCACTCCACTCCGTTTTACTCCTCTCCACTCAACTCCTCTCCACTCCACTCCACTCCACTCCGTTTTACTCCACTCCACTCCACTCCACTCCACTCCACTCCACTCCACTCCACTCCACTCCACTCCACTCCGTTTTACTCCACACCTCTCCACTCCACTCCACACCACACCTCTCCACTACACTCCGCTCCACTCCACTCCACTCCACTCCACTCGAGTCCACAGCACACCTCTCCACTCCACTCCACTCCACTCCACTGCACTCCACTCCACTCCACTCCACACCACACCTCTCCACTCCACTCTACTCCACTCAACTCCACTCCATACCACACCCCTCCACTCCACTCCAGTCCACTCCACTCCTCTCCACTCCACTCCACTCCAGTCCACTCCACTCCACTCCATTCCTCTCCACTCCACTCTACTCCACTCCACTCCACTCCACTCCACTCCACTCCACTCCACTCCACTGCACTCCGCTCCACTCCACTCCACTCCACTCTTCTCCACTCCACTCCACTTCACTTCACTCCAGTCCACACCACACCTCTCCACTCCACTCCACTCCACTCCACTCCACTCCACACCTCTCCACTCCACTCCACACCTCTCCACTCCACTCCACTCCACACCACACCTCTCCACTCCACTCCACTCCACTCCACTCCACTCCACTCCACTCCACTCCACTCCACTCCGTTTTACTCCTATCCACTGCACTCCACTGCACTCCACTGCACTCCACTGCACTGCACTCCACTCCACTCCACTCCACTCCACTCCACTCCACTCAACACCACACCTCTCCACTCCACTCCACTCCGCTCCACACCACTCCACTCCACTCCACTCCACTCCACTCCACTCCACTCCACTCCACTCCACTCCACTCCACTGCACTCCACTCCACTCCACTCCACACCACACCTCTCCACTCCACTCCACTCCACTCCACTCCACTCCACTCCGTTTTACTCCTCTCCACTCCACTCCACTCCGTTTTACTCCACTCCACTCCACTCCACTCCACTCCGTTTTACTGCTCTCCACTCCACTCCACTCACTCCACTCCACTCCACTCCACTCCACTCCGTTTTACTCCTCTCCACTCCACTCCTCTCCACTCCACTCCACTCCACTCCACTCCACTCCACTCCACTCCACTCCACTCCACTCCACTCCACTCCACTCCACTCCTCTCCACTCCACTCCACTCCACTCCACTCCACTCCACTCCACTCAACTCCTCTCCACTCCACTCCACTCCACTCCACTCCACTCCACTCCGTTTTACTCCTCTCCACTCCACTCCTCTCCACTCCACTCCACTCCACTCCACTCCACTCCACTCCACTCCACTCCACTCCACTCCGTTTTACTCCTCTCCACTCCACTCCTCTCCACTCCACTCCACTCCACTCCACTCCACTCCGTTTTACTCCTCTCCACTCCACTCCTCTCCACTCCACTCCTCTCCACTCCACTCCACTCCACTCCACTCCACACCTCTCCACTCCACTCCACTCCACTCCACTCCACTCCACTCCACTCCACTCCGTTTTACTCCTCTCCACTCCACTCCACTCCGTTTTACTCCACTCCACTCCACTCCACTCCACTCCGTTTTACTCCTCTCCACTCCACTCCACTCACTCCACTCCACTCCACTCCACTCCACTCCACTCCGTTTTACTCCTCTCCACTCCACTCCACTCCACTCCGTTTTACTCCTCTCCACTCCACTCCACTCCACTCCGTTTTACTCCTCTCCACTCCACTCCACTCCACTCACTCCACACCACTCCACTCCACTCCACTCCACTCCACTCCACTCCACTCCACTCCACTCCACTCCACTCTACTCCACTCCACTCCACTCCACTCCACTCCACTCCACTCCAGACCTCTCCACTTTACTCCACTCCACTCCACTCCACTCCACTCCACTCCACTCCGTTTGACTCCTCTCCACTCAACTCCTCTCCACTCCACTCCACTCCACTCCACTCCACTCCACTCCACTCCACTCCACTCCACTCCACTCCGTTTTACTCCTCTCCACTCCACTCCACTCACTCCACTCCACTCCACTCCACTCCACTCCGTTTTACTCCTCTCCACTCCACTCCACTCCACTCCGTTTTACTCCTCTCCACTCCACTCCACTCACTCCACTCCACTCCACTCCACTCCACTCCACTCCACTCCACTCCACTCCACTCCACTCCACTCCACACCTCTCCACTCCACTCCACTCCACTCCACTCCACTCCACTCCGTTTTACTCCTGTCCACTCCACTCCACTGCACTCCACTGCACTCCACTCCACTCCACTCCACTCCACCTCACTCCATACCACACCCCTCCACTCCACTCCAGTCCACTCCACTCCTCTCCACTCCTCTCCTCTCCACTCCACTCCACTCCACTCCACTCCACTCCACTCCACTCCACTCCACTCCACTCCACTCCACTCCACTCCGTTTTACTCCTCTCCACTCCACTACTCCACTCCACTCCACACCACTCCACTCCACACCTCTCCACTCCACTCCAAACCTCTCCACTCCACTCAACCCCACACCTCTCCACTCCACTCCACTCCACTCCACTCCACTCCACTCCACTCCACTCCACTCCGTTTTACTCCTCTCCACTCCACTCCACTCCTCTACACTCCACTCCACTCCACTCCACTCCACTCCACTCCACTCCACTCCACTCCACTCCACTCCACTCCACTCCACTCCACTCCACTCCACTCCTCTCAAGTCAACACCACACCTCTCCACTCCACTCCACTCCACTCCACTCCACTCCACTGCACTCCACTGCACTCCGCTCCACTCCACTCCACTCCACTCTACTCCACTCCACTCCACTTCACCTCACTCCAGTCCTCACCACACCACACCTCTCCACTCCACTCCACTCCACTCCACAACTCTCCACTCCACTCCACTGCACTCCACTCCTCTCCACTCCACTCCACTCCACTCCGTTTTACTCCTCTCCTCTCCACTTCAATCCACTCCTCTCCACTCCACTCCACTCCACTCCACTCCACTCCACTCCACTCCACTCCACTCCACTCCACTCCACTCCACTCCACTCCACTCCACACCACTTTACTACTCTCCACTCAACACCACTATACTCCATACCAAACCTCTCCACACCACACCACTCCACTCCACACCACTCCACTCCGTTTTACTCCTCTCCACTCCACTCCTCTCCTCTCCACTCCACTCCACTCCACTCCACTCCACTCCACTCCACTCCACTCCACTCCACTCCACTCCACTCCACTCCACTCCACTCCACTCCTATCCGTTTTACTCCTCTCAACTCCACTCCACTCCACGCCACTCCACTCCACTCCACTCCACTCCACACCCCTTTACTACTCTCCACTCATCACCACTATACTCCAAACGAAACCTCTCCACACCACACCTCTCCACTCCTCTCCACTCCACTCCTCTCCACTCCACTCCACTCCACTCCACTCCACTCCACTCCACTCCACTCCACTCCACTCCACTCCACTCCACTCCTCTCCACTCCACTCCACTCCACTCCACTCCACTCCACTCCGTTTTACTCCTCTCCACTCCACTCCTCTCCACTCCACTCCACTCCACTCCTCTCCACTCCACTCCACTCCACTCCACTCCACTCCACTTCACTCCACTCCGTTTTACTCCTCTCCACTCCACTCCTCTCTAATCCACTCCACTCCACTCCACTCCACTCTGTTTTACTCCTCTCCACTCCACTCCTCTCCACTCCACTCCACTCCTCTCCACTCCACTCCTCTCCACTCCACTCCACTCCACTCCGCACCTCTCCACTCCACTCCACTCCACTCCACTCCATTTTACTCCTCTCCACTCCACTCCACTCCGTTTTACTCCACTCCACTCCACTCCACTCCACTCCGTTTTACTCCTCTCCACTCCACTCCACTCACTCCACTCCACTCCACTCCGTTTTACTCCTCTCCACTCCACTCACTCCACTCCACTCCACTCCACTCCACTCCACTCCACTCCACTCCACTCCACTCCACTCCAGACCTCTCCACTCCACTCCACTCCACTCCACTCCACTCCACTCCACTCCACTCCACTCCACTCCGTTTTACTCCTCTCCACTCAACTCCTCTCCACTCCACTCCACTCCACTCCACTCCACTCCACTCCACTCCGTTTTACTCCTCTCCACTCCACTCCACTCACTCCACTCCACTCCACTCCACTCCGTTTTACTCGTCTCCACTCCACTCCACTCCACTCCGTTTTACTCCTCTCCACTCCACTCCACTCACTCCACTCCACTCCACTCCACTCCACTCCACTCCACTCCACTCCACTCCACTCCACTCCACTCCACTCCACTCCACTCCTCTCAAGTCTACACCACACCTCTCCACTCCACTCCACTCCACTCCACTCCACTGCACTCCACTGCACTCCGCTCCACTCCACTCCACTCCACTCTACTCCACTCCACTCCACTTCAACTCACTCCAGTCCACACCACACCACACCTCTCCACTCCACTCCACTCCTCTCCACTCCACTCCTCTCCACTCCACTCCACTCCACTCCACTCCACTCCACTCCACTCCACTCCACTCCACTCCACTCCACTCCTCTCCACTCCACTCCACTCCACTCCACTCCACTCCACTCCACTCCATTTTACTCCTCTCCACTCCACTCCACTCTACTCCACTCCACTCCACTTCAACTCACTCCAGTCCACACCACACCACACCTCTCCACTCCACTCCACTCCTCTCCACTCCACTCCTCTCCACTCCACTCCACTCCACTCCACTCCACTCCACTCCTCTCCACTCCACTCCACTCCACTCCACTCCACTCCACTCCACTCCACTCCACTCCACTCCACTCCATTTTACTCCTCTCCACTCCACTCCTCTCCACTCCACTCCACTCCACTGCACTCCACTCCACTCCACTCCACTCCACTCCACTCCGTTTTACTCCACTCCACTCCACTCCTCTCCACTCCACTCCACTCCACTCCACACCTCTCCACTCCACTCCACTCCACTCCACTCCACTCCACTCCACTCCACTCCACTCCACTCCACTCCACTCCACTCCGTTTTACTCCACTCCATTCCACTCCACTCCACTCCACTGCACTCCACTCCACTCCACTCCACTCCACTCCGTTTTACTCCTCTCCACTCAACTCCTCTCCACTCCACTCCACTCCACTCCGTTTTACTCCTCTCCACTCCACTCCACTGCACTCCACTCCACTCCACTCCACTCCACTCCACTCCACTCCACTCCACTCCACTCCACTCCACTCCACTCCACTCCACTCCACTCCACTCCGTTTTACTCCACACCTCTCCACTCCACTCCACACCACACCTCTCCACTGCACTCCGCTCCACTCCACTCTACTCCACTCCACTCCACTCGAGTCCACACCACACCTCTCCACTCCACTCCACTCCACTCCACTCCACTCCACTCCACTCCACACCTATCCACTCCACTCCACACCTCTCCACTCCACTCCACACCACACCTCTCCACTCCACTCCACTCCACTCCACTCCACTCCACTCCACTCCACTCCACTCCACTCCACTCAACTCCACTCCGTTTTACTCCTCTCCACTCCATTCCACCCCACTCCATACCACACCCCTCCACTCCACTCCAGTCCACTCCACTACTCTCCACACCTCTCCACTCCTCTCCACTCCACTCCACTCCACTCCACTCCACTCCACTCCACTCCACTCCACTCCACTCCGTTTTACTCCACTCCACTGCACTCCACTGCACTCCACTGCACTCCACTCCACTCCACTCCACTCCACTCCACTCCACTCCGTTTTACTCCTCTCCACTCCACTCCACTCCGTTTTACTCCACTCCACTCCACTCCACTCCACTCCGTTTTACTCCTCTCCACTCCACTCCACTCACTCCACTCCACTCCACTCCACTCCACTCCACTCCGTTTTACTCCTCTCCACTCCACTCCACTCCACTCCGTTTTACTCCTCTCCACTCCACTCCACTCCACTCCGTTTTACTCCTCTCCACTCCACTCCACTCACTCCACACCACTCCACTCCACTCCACTCCACTCCACTCCACTCCACTCCACTCCACTCCAGACCTCTCCACTTTACTCCACTCCACTCCACTCCACTCCACTCCACTCCACTCCGTTTGACTCCTCTCCACTCAACTCCTCTCCACTCCACTCCACTCCACTCCACTCCACTCCACTCCACTCCACTCCACTCAACTCCACTCCGTTTTACTCCTCTCCACTCCACTCCTCTCCACTCCACTCCACTCCTCTCCACTCCACTCCACTCCACTCCACTCCACTCCACTCCACTCCACTCCACTCCACTCCACTCCACTCCACTCCACTCCACTCCTCTCCACTCCACTCCACTCCACTCCACACCTCTCCACTCCACTCCACTCCACTCCACTCCACTCCACTCCACTCCGTTTTACTCCACTCCACTCCACTCCACTCCACTCCACTCCACTGCACTCCACTCCACTCCACTCCGTTTTACTCCTCTCCACTCAACTCCTCTCCACTCCACTCCACTCCACTCCACTCCACTCCGTTTTACTCCACTCCACTCCACTCCACTCCACTCCACTCCACTCCACTCCACTCCACTCCACTCCACTCCACTCCGTTTTACTCCACACCTCTCCACTCCACTCCACACCACACCTCTCCACTACACTCCGCTCCACTCCACTCCACTCCACTCCACTCCACTCGAGTCCACAGCACACCTCTCCACTCCACTCCACTCCACTCGAGTCCACAGCACACCTCTCCACTCCACTCCACTCCACTCCACTCCACTCCACTCCACTCCACTCCACTCCACACCTCTCCACTCCACTCCACACCTCTCCACTCCACTCCACACCACACCTCTCCACTCCACTCCACTCCACACCACTCCACTCAACTCCACTCCGTTTTACTCCTCTCCACTCCATTCCACCCCACTCCATACCACACCCCTCCACTCCACTACTCTCCACACCTCTCCACACCTCTCCACTCCTCTCCACTCCACTCCACTCCACTCCACTCCACTCCACTCCACTCCACTCCACTCCACTCCACTCCGTTTTACTCCTATCCACTGCACTCCACTGCACTCCACTGCACTCCACTGCACTCCACTGCACTCCACTCCACTCCACTCCACTCCACTCCACTCCACTCCACTCCACTCCACTCAACACCACACCTCTCCACTCCACTCCACTCCGCTCCACACCACTCTACTCCACTCCACTCCACTCCACTCCACTCCATTCCTCTCCACTCCACTCCACTCCACTCCACTCCACTCCACTCCACTCCACTACACTGCACTCCGCTCCACTCCACTCCACTCCACTCTTCTCCACTCCACTCCACTCCACTCTTCTCCACTCCACTCCACTTCACTTCACTCCAGTCCACACCACACCTCTCCACTCCACTCCACTCCACTCCACACCTCTCCACTCCACTCCACACCTCTCCACTCCACTCCACTCCACACCACACCTCTCCACTCCACTCCACTGCACTCCACTCCACTCCACTCCACTCCACTCCACTCCACTCCACTCCTCTCCACTCCTCTCCACTCCACTCTACTCCACTCCACTCCACTCCACTGCACTCCGCTCCACTCCATTCCATTCCACTCTACTCCACTCCACTCCACTTCACTTCACTCCAGTCCACACCACACCTCTCCACTTCACTCTACTCCACTCCACACCTCTCCACTCCACTCCACACCTCTCCACTCCACTCCACACCACACCTCTCCACTCCACTCCACTCCACTCCACTCCACTCCACTCCACTCCACTCCACTCCACTCCACTCCACTCCACTCCGTTTTTACTCCTCTCCACTCCACTACTCCACTCCACTCCACACCACTCCACTCCACACCTCTCCACTCCACTCCAAACCTCTCCACTCCACTCAACACCACACCTCTCCACTCCACTCCACTCCACTCCACTCCACTCCACTCCGTTTTACTCCTCTCCACTCCACTCCACTCCTCTACACTCCACTCCACTCCACTCCACTCCACTCCACTCCACTCCACTCCACTCCACTCCACTCCACTCCACTCCACTTCACTCCACTCCTCTCAAGTCAACACCACACCTCTCCACTCCACTCCACTCCACTCCACTCCACTCCACTGCACTCCACTGCACTCCGCTCCACTCCACTCCACTCCCACTCTACTCCACTCCACTCCACTTCACCTCACTCCAGTCCTCACCACACCACACCTCTCCACTCCACTCCACTCCACTCCACAACTCTCCACTCCACTCCACTGCACTCCACTCCTCTCCACTCCACTCCACTCCACTCCGTTTTACTCCTCTCCTCTCCACTTCAATCCACTCCTCTCCACTCCACTCCACTCCACTCCACTCCACTCCACTCCACTCCACTCCACTCCACTCCACTCCACTCCACTCCACTCCACTCCACACCATTTTACTACTCTCCACTCAACACCACTATACTCCATACCAAACCTCTCCACACCACACCACTCCACTCCACACCACTCCACTCCGTTTTACTCCTCTCCACTCCACTCCTCTCCTCTCCACTCTACTCCACCTCCACTCCACTCCACTCCACTCCACTCCACTCCACTCCACTCCACTCCACTCCACTCCACTCCACTCCTATCCGTTTTACTCCTCTCAACTCCACTCCACTCCACGCCACTCCACTCCACTCCACTCCACACCCCTTTACTACTCTCCACTCAACACCACTATACTCCAAACGAAACCTCTCCACACCACACCTCTCCACTCCTCTCCACTCCACTCCTCTCCACTCCACTCCACTCCACTCCACTCCACTCCACTCCACTCAACTCCACTCCACTCCACTCCACTCCACTCCTCTCCACTCCACTCCACTCCACTCCACTCCACTCCACTCCGTTTTACTCCTCTCCACTCCACTCCTCTCCACTCCACTCCACTCCACTCCACTCCACTTCACTCCACTCCGTTTTACTCCTCTCCACTCCACTCCTCTCCACTCCACTCCACTCCACTCCACTCCACTCCACTCCGTTTTACTCCTCTCCACTCCACTCCTCTCCACTCCACTCCACTCCTCTCCACTCCACTCCTCTCCACTCCACTCCACTCCACTCCACACCTCTCCACTCCACTCCACTCCACTCCACTCCATTTTACTCCTCTCCACTCCACTCCACTCCGTTTTACTCCACTCCACTCCACTCCACTCCACTCCGTTTTACTCCTCTCCACTCCACTCCACTCACTCCACTCCACTCCACTCCACTCCGTTTTACTCCTCTCCACTCCACTCCACTCCACTCCGTTTTACTCCTCTCCACTCCACTCCACTCACTCCACTCCACTCCACTCCACTCCACTCCACTCCACTCCACTCCACTCCACTCCACTCCACTCCACTCCACTCCACTCCACTCCAGACCTCTCCACTCCACTCCACTCCACTCCACTCCACTCCACTCCACTCCACTCCACTCCACTCCACTCCACTCCACTCCACTCCACTCCACTCCGTTTTACTCCTCTCCACTCAACTCCTCTCCACTCCACTCCACTCCACTCCACTCCACTCCACTCCGTTTTACTCCTCTCCACTCCACTCCACTCACTCCACTCCACTCCACTCCACTCCGTTTTACTCGTCTCCACTCCACTCCACTCCACTCCGTTTTACTCCTCTCCACTCCACTCCACTCACTCCACTCCACTCCACTCCACTCCACTCCACTCCACTCCACTCCACTCCACTCCACTCCTCTCAAGTCTCTACACCACACCTCTCCACTCCACTCCACTCCACTCCACTCCACTGCACTCCACTGCACTCCGCTCCACTCCACTCCACTCCACTCTACTCCACTCCACTCCACTTCAACTCACTCCAGTCCACACCACACCACACCTCTCCACTCCACTCCACTCCTCTCCACTCCACTCCTCTCCACTCCACTCCACTCCACTCCACTCCACTCCACTCCACTCCACTCCACTCCACTCCACTCCACTCCTCTCCACTCCACTCCACTCCACTCCACTCCACTCCACTCCACTCCACTCCATTTTACTCCTCTCCACTCCACTCCACTCTACTCCACTCCACTCCACTTCAACTCACTCCAGTCCACACCACACCACACCTCTCCACTCCACTCCACTCCTCTCCAATCCACTCCTCTCCACTCCACTCCACTCCACTCCACTCCACTCCACTCCACTCCACTCCTCTCCACTCCACTCCACTCCACTCCACTCCACTCCACTCCACTCCACTCCACTCCACTCCATTTTACTCCTCTCCACTCCACTCCTCTCCACTCCACTCCACTCCACTGCACTCCACTCCACTCCACTCCACTCCACTCCACTCCGTTTTACTACACTCCACTCCACTCCTCTCCACTCCACTCCACTCCACTCCACACCTCTCCACTCCACTCCACTCCACTCCACTCCACTCCACTCCACTCCACTCCACTCCACTCCACTCCACTCCGTTTTACTCCACTCCATTCCACTCCACTCCACTCCACTGCACTCCACTCCACTCCACTCCACTCCACTCCGTTTTACTCCTCTCCACTCAACTCCTCTCCACTCCACTCCACTCCACTCCGTTTTACTCCTCTCCACTCCACTCCACTCCACTCCACTGCACTCCACTCCACTCCACTCCACTCCACTCCACTCCACTCCACTCCACTCCACTCCACTCCACTCCACTCCACTCCGTTTTACTCCACACCTCTCCACTCCACTCCACACCACACCTCTCCACTGCACTCCGCTCCACTCCACTCTACTCCACTCCACTCCACTCGAGTCCACACCACACCTCTCCACTCCACTCCACTCCACTCCACTCCACTCCACTCCACACCTATCCACTCCACTCCACACCTCTCCACTCCACTCCACACCACACCTCTCCACTCCACTCCACTCCACTCCACTCCACTCCACTCCACTCCACTCCACTCCACTCCACTCCACTCAACTCCACTCCGTTTTACTCCTCTCCACTCCATTCCACCCCACTCCATACCACACCCCTCCACTCCACTCCAGTCCACTCCACTACTCTCCACACCTCTCCACTCCTCTCCACTCCACTCCACTCCACTCCACTCCACTCCACTCCACTCCACTCCACTCCACTCCACTCCACTCCACTCCACTCCACTCCACTCCACTCCGTTTTACTCCTCTCCACTGCACTCCACTGCACTCCACTGCACTCCACTGCACTCCACTGCACTCCACTCCACTCCACTCCACTCCACTCCACTCCACTCCACTCCACTCCACTCCACTCCACTCCACTCCACTCAACACCACACCTCTCCACTCCACTCCACTCCGCTCCACACCACTCTACTCCACTCCACTCCACTCCACTCCACTCCACTCCACTCCACTCCACTCCACTGCACTCCACTCCACTCCACTCCACACCACACCTCTCCACTCCACTCTACTCCACTCAACTCCACTCCATACCACACCCCTCCACTCCACTCCAGTCCACTCCACTCCTCTCCACTCCACTCCACTCCAGTCCACTCCACTCCACTCCATTCCTCTCCACTCCACTCTACTCCACTCCACTCCACTCCACTCCACTCACTCCACTCCACTCCACTCCACTCCACTCCACTGCACTCCGCTCCACTCCACTCCACTCCACTCTACTCCACTCCACTCCACTCCACTCCACTCCACTCCACTCCACTCCACTCCACTCAACACCACACCTCCTCCACTCCACTCGCACACTCCACTCTCACACCACCTACTCACTCCACTCCACTCCACTCCACTCCACTCCACTCCACTCCACTCCACTGCACTCCACTCCACTCCACTCCACACCACACCTCTCCACTCCACTCTACTCCACTCAACTCCACTCCATACCACACCCCTCCACTCCACTCCAGTCCACTCCACTCCTCTCCACTCCACTCCACTCCAGTCCACTCCACTCCACTCCATTCCTCTCCACTCCACTCTACTCCACTCCACTCCACTCCACTCCACTCCACTCCACTCCACTCCACTCCACTGCACTCCGCTCCACTCCACTCCACTCCACTCTTCTCCACTCCACTCCACTTCACTTCACTCCAGTCCACACCACACCTCTCCACTCCACTCCACTCCACTCCACTCCACACCTCTCCACTCCACTCCACACCTCTCCACTCCACTCCACTCCACACCACACCTCTCCACTCCACTCCACTCCACTCCACTCCACTCCACTCCACTCCACTCCACTCCACTCCACTCCACTCCGTTTTACTCCTATCCACTGCACTCCACTGCACTCCACTGCACTCCACTGCACTGCACTCCACTCCACTCCACTCCACTCCACTCCACTCAACACCACACCTCTCCACTCCACTCCACTCCGCTCCACACCACTCCACTCCACTCCACTCCACTCCACTCCACTCCACTCCACTCCACTCCACTCCACTCCACTCCACTCAACACCACACCTCTCCACTCCACTCCACTCCGCTCCACACCACTCTACTCCACTCCACTCCACTCCACTCCACTCCACTCCACTCCACTCCACTCCACTGCACTCCACTCCACTCCACTCCACACCACACCCTCTCCACTCCACTCTACTCCACTCAACTCCACTCCATACCACACCCCTCCACTCCACTCCAGTCCACTCCACTCCTCTCCACTCCACTCCACTCCAGTCCACTCCACTCCACTCCATTCCTCTCCACTCCACTCTACTCCACTCCACTCCACTCCACTCCACTCCACTCCACTCCACTCCACTCCACTCCACTCCACTCCACTCCACTCCACTGCACTCCGCTCCACTCCACTCCACTCCACTCTACTCCACTCCACTCCACTCCACTCCACTCCACTCCACTCCACTCCACTCCACTCAACACCACACCTCTCCACTCCACTCCACTCCGCTCCACACCACTCTACTCCACTCCACTCCACTCCACTCCACTCCACTCCACTCCACTCCACTCCACTGCACTCCACTCCACTCCACGTCCACACCACACCTCTCCACTCCACTCTACTCCACTCAACTCCACTCCATACCACACCCCTCCACTCCACTCCAGTCCACTCCACTCCTCTCCACTCCACTCCACTCCAGTCCACTCCACTCCACTCCATTCCTCTCCACTCCACTCTACTCCACTCCACTCCACTCCACTCCACTCCACTCCACTCCACTCCACTGCACTCCGCTCCACTCCACTCCACTCCACTCTTCTCCACTCCACTCCACTTCACTTCACTCCAGTCCACACCACACCTCTCCACTCCACTCCACTCCACTCCACTCCACTCCACACCTCTCCACTCCACTCCACACCTCTCCACTCCACTCCACTCCACACCACACCTCTCCACTCCACTCCACTCCACTCCACTCCACTCCACTCCACTCCACTCCACTCCACTCCGTTTTACTCCTATCCACTGCACTCCACTGCACTCCACTGCACTCCACTGCACTGCACTCCACTCCACTCCACTCCACTCCACTCCACTCAACACCACACCTCTCCACTCCACTCCACTCCGCTCCACACCACTCCACTCCACTCCACTCCACTCCACTCCACTCCACTCCACTCCACTCCACTCCACTGCACTCCACTCCACTCCACTCCACACCACACCTCTCCACCCCACTCCACTCCACTCCACACCACTCCACTCCGTTTTACTCCTCTCCACTCCACTCCACTCCGTTTTACTCCACTCCACTCCACTCCACTCCGTTTACTCCTCTCCACTCCACTCCACTCACTCCACTCCACTCCACTCCACTCCACTCCGTTTACTCCTCTCCACTCCACTCCTCTCCACTCCACTCCACTCCACTCCACTCCACTCCACTCCACTCCACTCCACTCCTCTCCACTCCACTCCACTCCGTTTTACTCCTCTCCACTCCACTCCTCTCCACTCCACTCCACTCCACTCCACTCCACTCCACTCCACTCCACTCCACTCCACTCCACTCCACTCCACTCCACTCCGTTTACTCCTCTCCACTCCACTCCTCTCCACTCCACTCCACTCCACTCCACTCCACTCCACTCCGTTTTACTCCTCTCCACTCCACTCCTCTCCACTCCACTCCTCTCCACTCCACTCCACTCCACTCCACACCTCTCCACTCCACTCCACTACACTCCACTCCACTCCACTCCACTCCGTTTTACTCCTCTCCACTCCACTCCACTCCGTTTTACTCCACTCCACTCCACTCCACTCCACTCCACTCCACTCCGTTTTACTCCTCTCCACTCCACTCCACTCACTCCACTCCACTCCACTCCACTCCACTCCACTCCGTTTTACTCCTCTCCACTCCACTCCACTCCACTCCACTCCACTCCACTCCACTCCACTCCGTTTACTCCTCTCCACTCCACTCCACTCACTCCACTCCACTCCACTCCACTCCACTCCACTCCGTTTTACTCCTCTCCACTCCACTCCACTCCACTCCGTTTTACTCCTCTCCACTCCACTCCACTCACTCCACACCACTCCACTCCACTCCACTCCACTCCACTCCACTCCACTCCACTCCACTCCACTCCACTCCACTCCAGACCTCTCCACTTTACTCCACTCCACTCCACTCCACTCCACTCCACTCCGTTTGACTCCTCTCCACTCAACTCCTCTCCACTCCACTCCACTCCACTCCACTCCACTCCACTCCAATCCACTCCACTCCACTCCACTCCACTCCACTCCACTCCACTCCGTTTTACTCCTCTCCACTCCACTCCACTCACTCCACTCCACTCCACTCCACTCCGTTTTACTCCTCTCCACTCCACTCCACTCCACTCCGTTTTACTCCTCTCCACTCCACTCCACTCACTCCACTCCACTCCACTCACTCCACTCCACTCCACTCCACTCCACTCCACTCCACTCCACTCCACTCCACTCCACACCTCTCCACTCCACTCCACTCCACTCACTCCACTCCGTTTTACTCCTGTCCACTCCACTCCACTGCACTCCACTGCACTCCACTCCACTCCACTCCACTCCACCCACCTCACTCCATACCGACACCCCTCCACTCCACTCCAGTCCACTCCACTCCTCTCCCACCTCTCCTCTCCACTCCACTCCACTCCACTCCACTCCACTCCACTCCACTCACTCCACTCCACTCCACTCCACTCCACTCCACTCCGTTTTACTCCACTCCACTCCACTCCACTCCACTCCACTGCACTCCACTCCACTCCACTCCGTTTTACTCCTCTCCACTCAACTCCTCTCCACTCCACTCCACTCCACTCCGTTTTACTCCACTCCACTCCACTCCACTCCACTCCCACTCCACTCCACTCCACTCCACTCCACTCCACTCCACTCCACTCCATTTACTCCTCTCCACTCCACTCCTCTCCACTCCACTCCACTCCACTCCACTCCACTCCACTCCACTCCACTCCACTCCACTCCACTCCACTCCACTCCACTCCACTCCACTCCACTCCACTCCACTCCACTCCGTTTACTACTCTCCACTCCACTCCTCTCCACTCCACTCCACTCCACTCCACACCTCTCCACTCCACTCCACTCCACTCCACTCAACTCCACTCCACTCCACTCCACTCCACTCCACTCCACTCCACTCCGTTTTACTCACTCCACTCCACTCCACTCCACTCCACTGCACTCCACTCCACTCCACTCCACTCCGTTTTACTCCTCTCCACTCAACTCCTCTCCACTCCACTCCACTCCACTCCGTTTTACTCCACTCCACTCCACTCCACTCCACTCCACTCCACTCCACTCCACTCCACTCCACTCCACTCCACTCCACTCCACTCCACTCCGTTTTACTCCACACCTCTCCACTCCACTCCACACCACACCTCTCCACTACACTCCGCTCCACTCCACTCCACTCCACTCCACTCGAGTCCACAGCACACCTCTCCACTCCACTCCACTCCACTCCACTCCACTCCACTCCACTCCACTCTCCACTCCACTCCACTCCACTCCACTCCACTCCACTCCACTCCACTCCACACCTCTCCACTCCACTCCACACCTCTCCACTCCACTCCACACCACACCTCTCCACTCCACTCCACTCCACTCCACTCCACTCCACTCAACTCCACTCCGTTTTACTCCTCTCCACTCCATTCCACCCCACTCCATACCACACCCCTCCACTCCACTACTCTCCACACCTCTCCACACCTCTCCACTCCTCTCCACTCCACTCCACTCCACTCCACTCCACTCCACTCCACTCCACTCCACTCCACTCCACTCCACTCCACTCCACTCACTCCACTCCCTCCACTCAACACCACACCTCTCCACTCACTCCACTCCGCTCCACACCACTCTACTCCACTCCACTCCACTCCACTCCACTCCACTCCACTCCACTCCACTCCACTGCACTCCACTCCACTCCACTCCACACACACCTCTCCACTCCACTCTACTCCACTCAACTCCACTCCATACCACACCCCTCCACTCCACTCCAGTCCACTCCACTCCTCTCCACTCCACTCCACTCCAGTCCACTCCACTCCACTCCATTCCTCTCCACTCCACTCTACTCCACTCCACTCCACTCCACTCCACTCCACTCCACTCCACTCCACTCCACTGCACTCCGCTCCACTCCACTTCACTCCACTCTTCTCCACTCCACTCCACTTCACTTCACTCCAGTCCACACCACACCTCTCCACTCCACTCCACTCCACTCCACTCCACTCCACACCTCTCCACTCCACTCCACACCTCTCCATTCCACTCCACTCCACACCACACCTCTCCACTCCACTCCACTCCACTCCACTCCACTCCACTCCACTCCACTCCACTCCACTCCACTCCACTCCACTCCACTCCACTCCGTTTTACTCCTATCCACTGCACTCCACTGCACTCCACTGCACTCCACTGCACTGCACTCCACTCCACTCCACTCCACTCCACTCCACTCAACACCACACCTCTCCACTCCACTCCACTCCGCTCCACACCACTCCACTCCACTCCACTCCACTCCACTCCACTCCACTCCACTGCACTCCACTCCACTCCACTCCACACCACACCTCTCCACTCCACTCCACTCCACTCCACTCCACTCCACTCCGTTTTACTCCTCTCCACTCCACTCCACTCCGTTTTACTCCACTCCACTCCACTCCACTCCGTTTTACTCCTCTCCACTCCACTCCACTCACTCCACTCCACTCCACTCCACTCCACTCCACTCCGTTTTACTCCTCTCCACTCCACTCCTCTCCACTCCACTCCACTCCACTCCACTCCACTCCACTCCACTCCACTCCACTCCACTCCACTCCACTCCACTCCACTCCACTCCTCTCCACTCCACTCCACTCCGTTTTACTCCTCTCCACTCCACTCCTCTCCACTCCACTCCACTCCACTCCACTCCACTCCACTCCACTCCACTCCACTCCACTCCACTCCACTCCACTCCACTCCACTCCACTCCGTTTTACTCCTCTCCACTCCACTCCTCTCCACTCCACTCCACTCCACTCCACTCCACTCCGTTTTACTCCTCTCCACTCCACTCCTCTCCACTCCACTCCTCTCCACTCCACTCCACTCCACTCCACACCTCTCCACTCCACTCCACTACACTCCACTCCACTCCACTCCACTCCGTTTTACTCCTCTCCACTCCACTCCACTCCGTTTTTACTCCACTCCACTCCACTCCACTCCACTCCACTCCACTCCACTCCGTTTTACTCCTCTCCACTCCACTCCACTCACTCCACTCCACTCCACTCCACTCCACTCCACTCCGTTTTACTCCTCTCCACTCCACTCCACTCCACTCCACTCCGTTTTACTCCTCTCCACTCCACTCCACTCCACTCCGTTTTACTCCTCTCCACTCCACTCCACTCACTCCACACCACTCCACTCCACTCCACTCCACTCCACTCCACTCCACTCCACTCCACTCCACTCCACTCCACTCCACTCCACTCCACTCCAGACCTCTCCACTTTACTCCACTCCACTCCACTCCACTCCACTCCACTCCGTTTGACTCCTCTCCACTCAACTCCTCTCCACTCCACTCCACTCCACTCCACTCCACTCCACTCCACTCCACTCCACTCCACTCCACTCCACTCCACTCCACTCCACTCCACTCCACTCCACTCCGTTTTACTCCTCTCCACTCCACTCCACTCACTCCACTCCACTCCACTCCACTCCGTTTTACTCCTCTCCACTCCACTCCACTCCACTCCGTTTTACTCCTCTCCACTCCACTCCACTCACTCCACTCCACTCCACTCCACTCCACTCCACTCCACTCCACTCCACTCCACTCCACTCCACTCCACTCCACACCTCTCCACTCCACTCCACTCCACTCCACTCCACTCCGTTTTACTCCTGTCCACTCCACTCCACTGCAC
This sequence comes from Oreortyx pictus, assembly GCA_036925125.1. Lineage (NCBI taxonomy): Eukaryota > Metazoa > Chordata > Aves > Galliformes > Odontophoridae > Oreortyx > Oreortyx pictus. Next base: position 14,204 of record JAUPFR010000297.1, on the reverse strand, counting down.
TCCACTGCACTCCACTCCACTCCACTCCACTCCACCTCACTCCATACCACACCCCTCCACTCCACTCCAGTCCACTCCACTCCTCTCCACTCCTCTCCTCTCCACTCCACTCCACTCCACTCCACTCCACTCCACTCCACTCCACTCCACTCCACTCCACTCCACTCCACTCCACTCCACTCCACTCCACTCCACTCCACTCCACTCCGTTTTACTCCACTCCACTCCACTCCACTCCACTCCACTGCACTCCACTCCACTCCACTCCACTCCGTTTTACTCCTCTCCACTCAACTCCTCTCCACTCCACTCCACTCCACTCCGTTTTACTCCACTCCACTCCACTCCACTCCACTCCACTCCACTCCACTCCACTCCACTCCACTCCACTCCACTCCACTCCACTCCACTCCATTTTACTCCTCTCCACTCCACTCCTCTCCACTCCACTCCACTCCACTCCACTCCACTCCACTCCACTCCACTCCACTCCACTCCACTCCACTCCACTCCGTTTTACTACTCTCCACTCCACTCCTCTCCACTCCACTCCACTCCACTCCACACCTCTCCACTCCACTCCACTCCACTCCACTCAACTCCACTCCACTCCACTCCACTCCACTCCACTCCACTCCACTCCGTTTTACTCCACTCCACTCCACTCCACTCCACTCCACTGCACTCCACTCCACTCCACTCCACTCCGTTTTACTCCTCTCCACTCAACTCCTCTCCACTCCACTCCACTCCACTCCGTTTTACTCCACTCCACTCCACTCCACTCCACTCCACTCCACTCCACTCCACTCCACTCCACTCCACTCCACTCCACTCCACTCCACTCCACTCCACTCCACTCCGTTTTACTCCACACCTCTCCACTCCACTCCACACCACACCTCTCCACTACACTCCGCTCCACTCCACTCCACTCCACTCCACTCGAGTCCACAGCACACCTCTCCACTCCACTCCACTCCACTCCACTCCACTCCACTCCACTCCACTCCACTCCACTCCACTCCACTCCACTCCACTCCACTCCACACCTCTCCACTCCACTCCACACCTCTCCACTCCACTCCACACCACACCTCTCCACTCCACTCCACTCCACTCCACTCCACTCCACTCCACTCCACTCCACTCCACTCAACTCCACTCCGTTTTACTCCTCTCCACTCCATTCCACCCCACTCCATACCACACCCCTCCACTCCACTACTCTCCACACCTCTCCACACCTCTCCACTCCTCTCCACTCCACTCCACTCCACTCCACTCCACTCCACTCCACTCCACTCCACTCCACTCCACTCCACTCCACTCCACTCCACTCCGTTTTACTCCTATCCACTGCACTCCACTGCACTCCACTGCACTCCACTGCACTCCACTGCACTCCACTCCACTCCACTCCACTCCACTCCACTCCACTCCACTCCACTCCACTCCACTCCACTCCACTCCACTCAACACCACACCTCTCCACTCCACTCCACTCCGCTCCATACCACTCTACTCCACTCCACTCCACTCCACTCTCCACTCCATTCCTCTCCACTCCACTCCACTCCACTCCACTCCACTCCACTCCACTCCACTCCACTGCACTCCGCTCCACTCCACTCCACTCCACTCTTCTCCACTCCACTCCACTCCACTCTTCTCCACTCCACTCCACTTCACTTCACTCCAGTCCACACCACACCTCTCCACTCCACTCCACTCCACTCCACTTCACTCCAGTCCACACCACACCTCTCCACTCCACTCCACTCCACTCCACTCCACACCTCTCCACTCCACTCCACACCTCTCCACTCCCACTCCACTCCACACCACACCCTCCTCCACTCCACTCCACTGCACTCCACTCCACTCCACTCCACTCCACTCCACTCCACTCCAGACCTCTCCACTCCACTCCACTCCACTCCACTCCACTCCACTCCACTCCACTCCACTCCACTCCACTCCACTCCACTCCGTTTTACTCCTCTCCACTCAACTCCTCTCCACTCCACTCCACTCCACTCCACTCCACTCCACTCCACTCCACTCCACTCACTCCGTTTTACTCCTCTCCACTCCACTCCACTCACTCCACTCCACTCCACTCCACTCCGTTTTACTCGTCTCCACTCCACTCCACTCCACTCCGTTTTACTCCTCTCCACTCCACTCCACTCACTCCACTCCACTCACTCCACTCCACTCCACTCCCTCTCTCCACTCCACTCCACTCCATTTTACTCCTCTCCACTCCACTCCACTCTACTCCACTCCACTCCACTTCAACTCACTCCAGTCCACACCACACCACACCTCTCCACTCCACTCCACTCCTCTCCACTCCACTCCACTCCACTCCTCTCCACTCCCACTCCACTCCATTTTACTCCTCTCCACTCCACTCCACTCTACTCCACTCCACTCCACTCCACTCCACTCCACTCCACTCCACTCCACTCCACTCCACTCCATTTTACTCCTCTCCACTCCACTCCTCTCCACTCCACTCCACTCCACTGCACTCCACTCCACTCCACTCCACTCCACTCCACTCCACTCCACTCCGTTTTACTACACTCCACTCCACTCCTCTCCACTCCACTCCACTCCACTCCACACCTCTCCACTCCACTCCACTCCACTCCACTCCACTCCACTCCACTCCACTCCACTCCACTCCGTTTTACTCCACTCCATTCCACTCCACTCCACTCCACTGCACTCCACTCCACTCCACTCCACTCCACTCCGTTTTACTCCTCTCCACTCAACTCCTCTCCACTCCACTCCACTCCACTCCGTTTTACTCCTCTCCACTCCACTCCACTCCACTCCACTCCACTCCACTCCACTCCACTCCACTCCACTCCACTCCACTCCACTCCACTCCACTCCACTCCACTCCACTCCGTTTTACTCCACACCTCTCCACTCCACTCCACACCACACCTCTCCACTGCACTCCGCTCCACTCCACTCTACTCCACTCCACTCCACTCGAGTCCACACCACACCTCTCCACTCCACTCGAGTCCACACCACACCTCTCCACTCCACTCCACTCCACTCCACTCCACTCCACTCCACTCCACACCTATCCACTCCACTCCACACCTCTCCACTCCACTCCACACCACACCTCTCCACTCCACTCCACTCCACTCCACTCCACTCCACTCCACTCCACTCCACTCCACACGCACACCTCTCCACTCCACTCCACTCCACTCCACTCCACTCCACTCCACTCAACTCCACTCCGTTTTACTCCTCTCCACTCCATTCCACCCCACTCCATACCACACCCCTCCACTCCACTCCAGTCCACTCCACTACTCTCCACACCTCTCCACTCCTCTCCACTCCACTCCACTCCACTCCACTCCACTCCACTCCACTCCACTCCACTCCGTTTTACTCCACTCCACTGCACTCCACTGCACTCCACTCCACTCCACTCCACTCCACTCCACTCCACTCCACTCCACTCCACTCCACTCCACTCCACTCCACTCAACACCACACCTCTCCACTCCACTCCACTCCGCTCCACACCACTCTACTCCACTCCACTCCACTCCACTCCACTCCACTCCACTCCACTCCACTGCACTCCACTCCACTGCACTCCACTCCACTCCACTCCACACCACACCTCTCCACTCCACTCTACTCCACTCAACTCCACTCCATACCACACCCCTCCACTCCACTCCAGTCCACTCCACTCCTCTCCACTCCACTCCACTCCAGTCCACTCCACTCCACTCCATTCCTCTCCACTCCACTCTACTCCACTCCACTCCACTCCACTCCACTCCACTCCACTCCACTCCACTCCACTCCACTCCACTGCACTCCGCTCCACTCCACTCCACTCCACTCTTCTCCACTCCACTCCACTTCACTTCACTCCAGTCCACACCACACCTCTCCACTCCACTCCACTCCACTCCACTCCACTCCACACCTCTCCACTCCACTCCACACCTCTCCACTCCACTCCACTCCACACCACACCTCTCCACTCCACTCCACTCCACTCCACTCCACTCCACTCCACTCCACTCCACTCCACTCCACTCCACTCCACTCCACTCCGTTTTACTCCTATCCACTGCACTCCACTGCACTCCACTGCACTCCACTGCACTGCACTCCACTCCACTCCACTCCACTCCACTCCACTCCACTCCACTCCACTCAACACCACACCTCTCCACTCCACTCCACTCCGCTCCACACCACTCCACTCCACTCCACTCCACTCCACTCCACTCCACTCCACTCCACTCCACTCCACTCCACTGCACTCCACTCCACTCCACTCCACACCACACCTCTCCACTCCACTCCACTCCACTCCACTCCACTCCGTTTTACTCCTCTCCACTCCACTCCACTCCGTTTTACTCCACTCCACTCCACTCCACTCCACTCCGTTTTACTCCTCTCCACTCCACTCCACTCACTCCACTCCACTCCACTCCACTCCACTCCGTTTTACTCCTCTCCACTCCACTCCTCTCCACTCCACTCCACTCCACTCCACTCCACTCCACTCCACTCCACTCCACTCCACACTCCACTCCACTCCACTCCACTCCACTCCTCTCCACTCCACTCCACTCCACTCCACTCCACTCCACTCCACTCCACTCAACTCCTCTCCACTCCACTCCACTCCACTCCACTCCACTCCGTTTTACTCCTCTCCACTCCACTCCTCTCCACTCCACTCCACTCCACTCCACTCCACTCCACTCCACTCCACTCCACTCCACTCCGTTTTACTCCTCTCCACTCCACTCCTCTCCACTCCACTCCACTCCACTCCACTCCGTTTTACTCCTCTCCACTCCACTCCTCTCCACTCCACTCCTCTCCACTCCACTCCACTCCACTCCACACCTCTCCACTCCACTCCACTCCACTCCACTCCACTCCACTCCACTCCGTTTTACTCCTCTCCACTCCACTCCACTCCGTTTTACTCCACTCCACTCCAGTCCACTCCACTCCGTTTTACTCCTCTCCACTCCACTCCACTCCACTCCGTTTTACTCCTCTCCACTCCACTCCACTCCACTCCGTTTTACTCCTCTCCACTCCACTCCACTCACTCCACACCACTCCACTCCACTCCACTCCACTCCACTCCACTCCACTCCACTCCACTCCACTCCACTCCACTCCACTCCACTCCACTCCACTCCAGACCTCTCCACTTTACTCCACTCCACTCCACTCCACTCCACTCCGTTTGACTCCTCTCCACTCCACTCCTCTCCACTCCACTCCACTCCACTCCACTCCACTCCACTCCACTCCACTCCACTCCACTCCACTCCACTCCACTCCTCTCCACTCCACTCCACTCCACTCCACTCCACTCCACTCCACTCCACTCAACTCCTCTCCACTCCACTCCACTCCACTCCACTCCACTCCGTTTTACTCCTCTCCACTCCACTCCTCTCCACTCCACTCCACTCCACTCCACTCCACTCCACTCCACTCCACTCCACTCCGTTTTACTCCTCTCCACTCCACTCCTCTCCACTCCACTCCACTCCACTCCACTCCGTTTTACTCCTCTCCACTCCACTCCTCTCCACTCCACTCCTCTCCACTCCACTCCACTCCACTCCACACCTCTCCACTCCACTCCACTCCACTCCACTCCACTCCACTCCACTCCGTTTTACTCCTCTCCACTCCACTCCACTCCGTTTTACTCCACTCCACTCCAGTCCACTCCACTCCGTTTTACTCCTCTCCACTCCACTCCACTCCACTCCGTTTTACTCCTCTCCACTCCACTCCACTCCACTCCGTTTTACTCCTCTCCACTCCACTCCACTCACTCCACACCACTCCACTCCACTCCACTCCACTCCACTCCACTCCACTCCACTCCACTCCACTCCACTCCACTCCACTCCAGACCTCTCCACTTTACTCCACTCCACTCCACTCCACTCCACTCCGTTTGACTCCTCTCCACTCGACTCCTCTCCACTCCACTCCACTCCACTCCACTCCACTCCACTCCACTCCACTCCACTCCACTCCACTCCACTCCACTCCACTCCACTCCACTCCACTCCACTCCACTCCGTTTTACTCCTCTCCACTCCACTCCACTCACTCCACTCCACTCCACTCCACTCCGTTTTACTCCTCTCCACTCCACTCCACTCCACTCCGTTTTACTCCTCTCCACTCCACTCCACTCACTCCACTCCACTCCACTCCACTCCACTCCACTCCACTCCACTCCACTCCACTCCACTCCACTCCACTCCACTCCACACCTCTCCACTCCACTCCACTCCACTCCACTCCACTCCGTTTTACTCCTGTCCACTCCACTCCACTGCACTCCACTGCACTCCACTGCACTCCACTCCACTCCACCTCACTCCATACCACACCCCTCCACTCCACTCCAGTCCACTCCACTCCTCTCCACTCCTCTCCTCTCCACTCCACTCCACTCCACTCCACTCCACTCCACTCCACTCCACTCCACTCCACTCCACTCCACTCCACTCCACTCCACTCCACTCCGTTTTACTCCACTCCACTCCACTCCACTCCACTCCACTGCACTCCACTCCACTCCACTCCACTCCGTTTTACTCCTCTCCACTCAACTCCTCTCCACTCCACTCCACTCCACTCCGTTTTACTCCACTCCACTCCACTCCACTCCGTTTTACTCCACTCCACTCCACTCCACTCCACTCCACTCCACTCCACTCCACTCCACTCCACTCCACTCCACTCCATTTTACTCCACTCCACTCCACTCCTCTCCACTCCACTCCACTCCACTCCACTCCACTCCACTCCACTCCACTCCACTCCACTCAACTCCACTCCACTCCACTCCACTCCGTTTTACTACTCTCCACTCCACTCCTCTCCACTCCACTCCACTCCACTCCACACCTCTCCACTCCACTCCACTCCACTCCACTCCACTCCGTTTTACTCCACTCCACTCCACTCCACTCCACTCCACTGCACTCCACTCCACTCCGTTTTACTCCACTCCACTCCACTCCACTCCACTCCACTGCACTCCACTCCACTCCACTCCACTCCGTTTTACTCCTCTCCACTCAACTCCTCTCCACTCCACTCCACTCCACTCCGTTTTACTCCACTCCACTCCACTCCACTCCACTCCACTCCACTCCACTCCACTCCACTCCACTCCACTCCACTCCGTTTTACTCCACACCTCTCCACTCCACTCCACACCACACCTCTCCACTACACTCCGCTCCACTCCACTCCACTCCACTCCACTCGAGTCCACAGCACACCTCTCCACTCCACTCCACTCCACTCCACTCCACTCCACTCCACTCCACTCCACTCCACTCCACTCCACTCCGTTTTACTCCTCTCCACTCAACTCCTCTCCACTCCACTCCACTCCACTCCGTTTTACTCCACTCCACTCCACTCCACTCCACTCCACTCCACTCCACTCCACTCCGTTTTACTCCACACCTCTCCACTCCACTCCACACCACACCTCTCCACTACACTCCGCTCCACTCCACTCCACTCCACTCCACTCGAGTCCACAGCACACCTCTCCACTCCACTCCACTCCACTCCACTCCACTCCACTCCACTCCACTCCACACCTCTCCACTCCACTCCACACCTCTCCACTCCACTCCACACCACACCTCTCCACTCCACTCCACTCCACTCCACTCCACTCCACTCAACTCCACTCCGTTTTACTCCTCTCCACTCCATTCCACCCCACTCCATACCACACCCCTCCACTCCACTACTCTCCACACCTCTCCACACCTCTCCACTCCTCTCCACTCCACTCCACTCCACTCCACTCCACTCCACTCCACTCCACTCCACTCCACTCCACTCCACTCCGTTTTACTCCTATCCACTGCACTCCACTGCACTCCACTGCACTCCACTGCACTCCACTGCACTCCACTCCACTCCACTCCACTCCACTCCACTCCACTCCACTCCACTCCACTCCACTCCACTCCACTCAACACCACACCTCTCCACTCCACTCCACTCCGCTCCACACCACTCTACTCCACTCCACTCCACTCCACTCCATTCCTCTCCACTCCACTCCACTCCACTCCACTCCACTCCACTCCACTCCACTGCACTCCGCTCCACTCCACTCCACTCCACTCTTCTCCACTCCACTCCACTCCACTCTTCTCCACTCCACTCCACTTCACTTCACTCCAGTCCACACCACACCTCTCCACTCCACTCCACTCCACTCCACACCTCTCCACTCCACTCCACACCTCTCCACTCCACTCCACTCCACACCACACCTCTCCACTCCACTCCACTGCACTCCACTCCACTCCACTCCACTCCACTCCACTCCACTCCACTCCACTCCTCTCCACTCCTCTCCACTCCACTCTACTCCACTCCACTCCACTCCACTGCACTCAGCTCCACTCCATTCCATTCCACTCTACTCCACTCCACTCCACTTCACTTCACTCCAGTCCACACCACACCTCTCCACTTCACTCTACTCCACTCCACACCTCTCCACTCCACTCCACACCTCTCCACTCCACTCCACACCACACCTCTCCACTCCACTCCACTCCACTCCACTCCACTCCACTCCACTCCACTCCACTCCACTCCACTCCACTCCACTCCGTTTTACTCCTCTCCACTCCACTACTCCACTCCACTCCACACCACTCCACTCCACACCTCTCCACTCCACTCCGTTTTACTCCTCTCCACTCCACTCCACTCCACTCCTCTACACTCCACTCCACTCCACTCCACTCCACTCCACTCCACTCCACTCCACTCCACTCCACTCCACTCCACTCCACTCCACTCCACTCCACTCCACTCCTCTCAAGTCAACACCACACCTCTCCACTCCACTCCACTCCACTCCACTCCACTGCACTCCACTGCACTCCGCTCCACTCCACTCCACTCCACTCTACTCCACTCCACTCCACTTCACCTCACTCCAGTCCTCACCACACCACACCTCTCCACTCCACTCCACTCCACTCCACTCCACAACTCTCCACTCCACTCCACTCCACTCCACTCCTCTCCACTCCACTCCACTCCACTCCGTTTTACTCCTCTCCTCTCCACTTCAATCCACTCCTCTCCACTCCACTCCACTCCACTCCACTCCACTCCACTCCACTCCACTCCACTCCACTCCACTCCACTCCACTCCACTCCACTCCACTCCACTCCACACCACTTTACTACTCTCCACTCAACACCACTATACTCCATAACAAACCTCTCCACACCACACCACTCCACTCCACACCACTCCACTCCGTTTTACTCCTCTCCACTCCACTCCTCTCCTCTCCACTCTACTCCACTCCACTCCACTCCACTCCACTCCACTCCACTCCACTCCACTCCACTCCACTCCACTCCACTCCACTCCTATCCGTTTTACTCCTCTCAACTCCACTCCACTCCACGCCACTCCACTCCACTCCACTCCACACCCCTTTACTACTCTCCACTCAACACCACTATACTCCAAACGAAACCTCTCCACACCACACCTCTCCACTCCTCTCCACTCCACTCCTCTCCACTCCACTCCACTCCACTCCACTCCACTCCACTCCACTCCACTCCACTCCACTCCACTCCTCTCCACTCCACTCCACTCCACTCCACTCCACTCCACTCCACTCCGTTTTACTCCTCTCCACTCCACTCCTCTCCACTCCACTCCACTCTACTCCACTCCACACCTCTCCACTCCACTCCACTCCACTCCACTCCACTCCGTTTTACTCCACTCCACTCCACTCCACTCCACTCCACTGCACTCCACTCCACTCCGTTTTACTCCACTCCACTCCACTCCACTCCACTCCACTGCACTCCACTCCACTCCACTCCACTCCGTTTTACTCCTCTCCACTCAACTCCTCTCCACTCCACTCCACTCCACTCCGTTTTACTCCACTCCACTCCACTCCACTCCACTCCACTCCACTCCACTCCACTCCACTCCACTCCGTTTTACTCCACACCTCTCCACTCCACTCCACACCACACCTCTCCACTACACTCCGCTCCACTCCACTCCACTCCACTCCACTCGAGTCCACAGCACACCTCTCCACTCCACTCCACTCCACTCCACTCCACTCCACTCCACTCCACTCCACTCCACTCCACTCCACTCACCACACCTCTCCACTCCACTCCACACCTCTCCACTCCACTCCACACCACACCTCTCCACTCCACTCCACTCCACTCCACTCCACTCCACTCAACTCCACTCCGTTTTACTCCTCTCCACTCCATTCCACCCCACTCCATACCACACCCCTCCACTCCACTACTCTCCACACCTCTCCACACCTCTCCACTCCTCTCCACTCCACTCCACTCCACTCCACTCCACTCCACTCCACTCCACTCCACTCCACTCCACTCCACTCCGTTTTACTCCTATCCACTGCACTCCACTGCACTCCACTGCACTCCACTGCACTCCACTGCACTCCACTCCACTCCACTCCACTCCACTCCACTCCACTCCACTCCACTCCACTCCACTCCACTCCACTCAACACCACACCTCTACACTCCACTCCACTCCGCTCCACACCACTCTACTCCACTCCACTCCACTCCACTCCATTCCTCTCCACTCCACTCCACTGCACTCCACTCCACTCCACTCCACTCCACTGCACTCCGCTCCACTCCACTCCACTCCACTCTTCTCCACTCCACTCCACTCCACTCTTCTCCACTCCACTCCACTTCACTTCACTCCAGTCCACACCACACCTCTCCACTCCACTCCACTCCACTCCACACCTCTCCACTCCACTCCACACCTCTCCACTCCACTCCACTCCACACCACACCTCTCCACTCCACTCCACTGCACTCCACTCCACTCCACTCCACTCCACTCCACTCCACTCCACTCCACTCCTCTCCACTCCTCTCCACTCCACTCTACTCCACTCCACTCCACTCCACTGCACTCAGCTCCACTCCATTCCATTCCACTCTACTCCACTCCACTCCACTTCACTTCACTCCAGTCCACACCACACCTCTCCACTTCACTCTACTCCACTCCACACCTCTCCACTCCACTCCACACCTCTCCACTCCACTCCACACCACACCTCTCCACTCCACTCCACTCCACTCCACTCCACTCCACTCCACTCCACTCCACTCCACTCCACTCCACTCCACTCCACTCCACTCCACTCCACTCCGTTTTACTCCTCTCCACTCCACTACTCCACTCCACTCCACACCACTCCACTCCACACCTCTCCACTCCACTCCGTTTTACTCCTCTCCACTCCACTCCACTCCACTCCTCTACACTCCACTCCACTCCACTCCACTCCACTACACTCCACTCCACTCCACTCCACTCCACTCCACTCCACTCCACTCCACTCCACTCCACTCCACTCCACTCCTCTCAAGTCAACACCACACCTCTCCACTCCACTCCACTCCACTCCACTCCACTGCACTCCACTGCACTCCGCTCCACTCCACTCCACTCCACTCTACTCCACTCCACTCCACTTCACCTCACTCCAGTCCTCACCACACCACACCTCTCCACTCCACTCCACTCCACTCCACAACTCTCCACTCCACTCCACTCCACTCCACTCCACACCTCTCCACTCCACTCCACACCTCTCCACTCCACTCCACTCCACACCACACCTCTCCACTCCACTCCACTCCACTCACTCCACTCCACTCCACTCCACTCCACTCCACTCCACTCCACTCCGTTTTACTCCTATCCACTGCACTCCACTGCACTCCACTGCACTCCACTGCACTGCACTCCACTCCACTCCACTCCACTCCACTCCACTCCACTCCACTCCACTCCACTCAACACCACACCTCTCCACTCCACTCCACTCCGCTCCACACCACTCCACTCCACTCCACTCCACTCCACTCCACTCCACTCCACTCCACTCCACTCCACTCCACTCCACTGCACTCCACTCCACTCCACTCCACACCACACCTCTCCACTCCACTCCACTCCACTCCACTCCACTCCGTTTTACTCCTCTCCACTCCACTCCACTCCGTTTTACTCCACTCCACTCCACTCCACTCCACTCCACTCCGTTTTACTCCTCTCCACTCCACTCCACTCACTCCACTCCACTCCACTCCACTCCACTCCGTTTTACTCCTCTCCACTCCACTCCTCTCCACTCCACTCCACTCCACTCCACTCCACTCCACTCCACTCCACTCCACTCCACTCCACTCCACTCCACTCCTCTCCACTCCACTCCACTCCACTCCACTCCACTCCACTCCACTCCACTCCACTCAACTCCTCTCCACTCCACTCCACTCCACTCCACTCCACTCCGTTTTACTCCTCTCCACTCCACTCCTCTCCACTCCACTCCACTCCACTCCACTCCACTCCACTCCACTCCACTCCACTCCACTCCGTTTTACTCCTCTCCACTCCACTCCTCTCCACTCCACTCCACTCCACTCCACTCCGTTTTACTCCTCTCCACTCCACTCCTCTCCACTCCACTCCTCTCCACTCCACTCCACTCCACTCCACACCTCTCCACTCCACTCCACTCCACTCCACTCCACTCCACTCCACTCCGTTTTACTCCTCTCCCCACTCCACTCCACTCCGTTTTACTCCACTCCACTCCAGTCCACTCCACTCCGTTTTACTCCTCTCCACTCCACTCCACTCCACTCCGTTTTACTCCTCTCCACTCCACTCCACTCCACTCCGTTTTACTCCTCTCCACTCCACTCCACTCACTCCACACCACTCCACTCCACTCCACTCCACTCCACTCCACTCCACTCCACTCCACTCCACTCCACTCCACTCCACTCCACTCCACTCCAGACCTCTCCACTTTACTCCACTCCACTCCACTCCACTCCACTCCGTTTGACTCCTCTCCACTCGACTCCTCTCCACTCCACTCCACTCCACTCCACTCCACTCCACTCCACTCCACTCCACTCCACTCCACTCCACTCCACTCCACTCCACTCCGTTTTACTCCTCTCCACTCCACTCCACTCACTCCACTCCACTCCACTCCACTCCGTTTTACTCCTCTCCACTCCACTCCACTCCACTCCGTTTTACTCCTCTCCACTCCACTCCACTCACTCCACTCCACTCCACTCCACTCCACTCCACTCCACTCCACTCCACTCCACTCCACTCCACACCTCTCCACTCCACTCCACTCCACTCCACTCCACTCCGTTTTACTCCTGTCCACTCCACTCCACTGCACTCCACTGCACTCCACTGCACTCCACTCCACTCCACCTCACTCCATACCACACCCCTCCACTCCACTCCAGTCCACTCCACTCCTCTCCACTCCTCTCCTCTCCACTCCACTCCACTCCACTCCACTCCACTCCACTCCACTCCACTCCACTCCACTCCACTCCACTCCACTCCACTCCACTCCACTCCACTCCACTCCACTCCACTCCGTTTTACTCCACTCCACTCCACTCCACTCCACTCCACTGCACTCCACTCCACTCCACTCCACTCCGTTTTACTCCTCTCCACTCAACTCCTCTCCACTCCACTCCACTCCACTCCGTTTTACTCCACTCCACTCCACTCCACTCCGTTTTACTCCACTCCACTCCACTCCACTCCACTCCACTCCACTCCACTCCACTCCACTCCACTCCACTCCACTCCACTCCACTCCATTTTACTCCACTCCACTCCACTCCTCTCCACTCCACTCCACTCCACTCCACTCCACTCCACTCCACTCCACTCCACTCCACTCCACTCCACTCCACTCCACTCCGTTTTACTACTCTCCACTCCACTCCTCTCCACTCCACTCCACTCCACTCCACACCTCTCCACTCCACTCCACTCCACTCCACTCCACTCCGTTTTACTCCACTCCACTCCACTCCACTCCACTCCACTGCACTCCACTCCACTCCGTTTTACTCCACTCCACTCCACTCCACTCCACTCCACTGCACTCCACTCCACTCCACTCCACTCCGTTTTACTCCTCTCCACTCAACTCCTCTCCACTCCACTCCACTCCACTCCGTTTTACTCCACT
>JAUPFR010000296.1:0-40068 GCA_036925125.1 Oreortyx pictus | reverse complement strand
GTATGGGGTTATGGGGGCTGGGATATGGGGTTATGGAGCATGGGGTGCGGGATATGGGGTGTGGGGTGAGGAGGTGTGGGGTTGTGGGGTGTTGGGGTGCGGTATATGGGGTTATGGGGCATAGGGTTTGGGGTTATGGGGTGAGGAGGTGTGGGGTTATGGGGTGTGGGGCTGTGGGGTGTGGGGTGTCGGGGTGTGGTATATAAGGTTATGGGGCATGGGGTGCGGGGTTATGGGGTGTGGGGCTGTGGGGCTGTGGGGTTGTGGGGTGTGGGGTTATGGGGTGCGGGATAAGGGGTGTGGGGGGTGTGGGGTTATGGGGGGGTGGGGCTGTGGGGTGTGGGATCTTAGGGGACACCCATGGAGGAACCCAAGGACACCCATGGGACACCCACTGGTTTTAGGGCCCACCCACTGGCTTTTAGGGTACCCCCATGGGGCTTTAGGGGACACCCATTGGGTTCTGGGGGACACCCATGGGACACCCACTGGGTTTTGGGGGACACCCACCGCGATTAAGGGGACACCCTTTGGGTTTTTAGGGGACACCCATTGGGGTTCATGGGACACCCACTGGGTTTTTGGGGGGACACCCTTTGCGTTTTGGGGGATACCCATGGGATTTTGGGGGACACCCATGAGACACCCACAGGGTTTTTAGGGGACACCCTTTATGTTTTGGGGGACACCCACTGGTTTTGGGGGACACCCACTGTGATTTATGGGACAACCACTGGGTTTTTGGGGGACACCCACTGGGTTTTGGGGGACACCCATGGGACACCCACAGGGTTTTTAGGGGACACCCTTTATGTTTTGGGGGACACCCACTGTGTTTTGGGGGACACCCTCTGTGATTTAGGGGACACCCACTGGGTTTTGGGGGACACCCATGGGACACCCACAGGGATTTTAGGGGACACCCTTTATGTTTTGGGGGACACCCACTGTGTTTTGGGGGGACACCCTCTGTGATTTAGGGGACACCCACTGGGTTTCGAGGGACACCCATGAGACACCCACTGGCTTTTTAGGGGACACCCATGGGATCTTGTGGGACACCCACTGCATTTTGGGGGGACACCCACTGGCTTCTAGGGGACACCCACTGGTTTTGGGGGACACTTGTGGGACACCCAATGGGATTTAGGGTTCACCCACTGGGTTTTTAGGGGACACCCTTTGCATTTCGGGGACAGCCACTGGGTTTTGGGGGACACCCTCTGTGATTTAGGGGACACCCACTGGGTTTCGGGGGACACCCACTGGGGTTCATGGGACACCCACTGGGTTTTTAGGGGACACCCTTTGCGTTTTGGGGGACACCCTCTGTGATTTAGGGGACACCCACTGGGTTTTGGGGGACACCCACTGGGTTTTGGGGGACACCCATGGGACACCCACAGGATTTTTAGGGGACACCCTTTATGTTTTGGGGGACACCCACTGTGTTTTGGGGGACACCCTCTGTGATTTAGGGGACACCCACTGGGTTTTGGGGGACACCCTCTGTGATTTAGGGGACACCCACTGGGTTTTGGGGGACACCCATGGGACACCCACAGGATTTTTAGGGGACACCCTTTATGTTTTGGGGGACACCCACTGTGATTTAGGGGACACCCACTGGGTTTTGGGGGACACCCATGGGACACCCACAGGATTTTTAGGGGACACCCTTTATGTTTTGGGGGACACCCACTGTGTTTTGGGGGACACCCTCTGTGATTTAGGGGACACCCACTGGGTTTTGGGGGGACACCCACTGTGATTTAGGGGACACCCACTGGGTTTTGGGGGACACTCATGGGATTTCTAGGGGACACCCATTGGGTTTTGGGGGACACCCTTTGCATTTTGCGGGACACCCACTGGGTTTTGGGGGACACCCACTGTGATTTAGGGGACACCCACTGGGTTTCGGGGGACACCCACTGGGTTTTTAGGGGACACCCACTGCGTTTCGGGGGACACTTGTGGGACACCCTCTGTGATTTAGGGGACACCCACTGGGTTTCGGGGGACACCCATGAGTCACCCACTGGGTTTTTAGGGGACACCCATGGAATCTTGTGGGACACCCATTGCATTTTGGGGGACACCCACTGGGTTTCGGGGGACACCCTTTGCGTTTTGGGGGACACCCACTGGGTTTTTAGGGGACACCCACTGGGTTTTGGGGGACACCCTTTGCGTTTTGGGGGACACCCTTTGTGATTTTTTGGGGGACACCCACTGGGTTTCGGGGGACACTTGTGGGCCGCCCTCTGCGATTTAGGGGACACCCACTGGATTTCGGGGACACCCTCTGTGATTTAGGGGACACCCACTGTGTTTTGGGGGACACACACTGTGTTTTGGGGGACACCCACTGTGATTTAGGGGACACCCATGGGATCTTGTGGGACACCCACTGCATTTTGGTGGACACCCACTGGATTTCAGGGGGCCGCCCTCTGTGATTTAGGGGACACCCACTGGGTTTTGGGGGACACCCATGAGTCACCCACTGGGTTTTTAGGGGACACCCTCTGTGATTTAGGGGACACCCACTGGGTTTCGGGGGACACCCACTGGGGTTCATGGGACACCCACTGGCTTTTTAGGGGACACCCTTTATGTTTTAGGGGGACACCCACTGGGTTTTGGGGGACACCCACTGCGTTTTGGGGGACACCCACTGGGTTTTGGGGGACACCCATGAGACACCCACTGGGTTTTGGGGGGGCACCCATGAGACACCCACTGGCTTTTTAGGGGACACCCATGGGATCTTGTGGGACACCCACTGCATTTTGGGGGACACCCACTGGGTTCTAGGGGACACCCACTGGGTTTCGGGGGACACCCACTGGGTTTTGGGGGACACCCATTGCATTTTGGGGGACACCCACTAGGTTTCGGGGGACACCCATGAGACACCCACTGGGTTTTTAGGGGACACCCTTTGCATTTTGGGGGACACCCACTGGGTTTTAGGGGACACCCACTGCGTTTTAGGGGACACCCTTTGCGTTTTGGGGGGACACCCAATGGGTTTTGGGGGACACCCTTTGCGTTTTGGGGGACACCCACTGGGTTTTGGGGGACACCCACTGTGATTTAGGGGACACCCATTGGGGTTTTGGGGGACACCCACTGTGATTTAGGGGACACCCATGGGATCTTGTGGGACACCCACTGCATTTTGGGGGACACCCACTGGATTTCAGGGGCCGCCCTCTGTGATTTAGGGGACACCCACTGGGTTTCGGGGGACACCCTCTGTGATTTAGGGGACACCCACTGGGTTTTGGGGGACACCCTCTGTGATTTAGGGGACACCCACTGGGTTTTGGGGGACACCCATGAGTCACCCACTGGGTTTTTAGGGGACACCCTCTGTGATTTAGGGGACACCCACTGGGTTTCGGGGGGACACCCACTGGGTTTTTAGGGGACACCCACTGCGTTTCGGGGGACACTTGTGGGCCGCCCTCTGCGATTTAGGGGACACCCACTGGATTTCGGGGGCCGCCCTCTGTGATTTAGGGGACACCCACTGTGTTTTGGGGGACACCCATGGGACACCCACAGGGTTTTTAGGGGACACCCTTTATGTTTTGGGGGACACCCACTGGGTTTTGGGGGACACCCACTGTGATTTAGGGGACACCCACTGGGTTTTGGGGGACACCAACTGGCTTTTTAGGGGACACCCTTTATGTTTTAGGGGACACCCACTGGGTTTTGGGGGACACCCATTGCATTTTGGGGGACACCCACTGGGTTTTGGGGGACACCCACTGGGTTTTGGGGGACACCCACTGTGATTTAGGGGACACCCACTGGGTTTCGGGGGACACCCATGAGACACCCACTGTGTTTTTAGGGGACACCCTCTGTGATTTAGGGGACACCCACTGGGTTTTGGGGACACCCACTGTGTTTTGGGGGACACCCATGGGACACCCACAGGGTTTTTAGGGGACACCCTTTATGTTTTGGGGGACACCCACTGTGATTTAGGGGACAACCACTGGGTTTTTAGGGGACACCCACTGTGTTTTGGGGGACACCCTCTGTGATTTAGGGGACACACACTGGGTTTCGGGGGACACCCACTGTGATTTAGGGGACACCCATGGGATTTTGGGGGACACCCACTGCGTTTCGGGGGACACTTGTGGGCCGCCCTCTGCGATTTAGGGGACACCCACTGGATTTCGGGGGCCGCCCTCTGTGATTTAGGGGACACCCCCATCCCCCATCCCCCCCCATCCCCCGCCCCTCCCCCCCCCCCGGTGCCGTTACCGCGGCGATGGCGGCGTGGCAGTCGCAGTGCTGGCTGTTGCCGGCGGCGCAGCGTCGCGCCGTGCGGAGGCAGCGCAGCGCCGCGCGGTGGCGGCGGCGGCGCAGGTGGAGGTGGCCGAGGTTCAAGTGGGCGCGGTGGACGTCGTCGCGGAGCCGCAGCCGGAGCGCCGCGGCCGCGCTGCGCTGCACCAAACGCCGCCCGCGCTCCGCGTCGCCCCGCGCCTCGTGCACCAGGCCCAGGTTCAGCTCCGCGCGGCAACGCATCGCGCCCACCTCGCGCGGAGGGGCGCGGCCTGTGGGGGGGGGGGGGGGGGGGGGAAGGGGTTAATGATGGGGGCGCGGCCTGGGGGGGGGGAGGGGTTAATTGCGGGGAGGGGGGGGGAGGGGCGCGGCTTGCAGCGGGGGGGGGGGGAGGGGTTAATGATGGGAGGGGTGGGGCGCGGCCTGGGGCAAGGGGGGAAGGGGTTAATGATGGGGGGGGGAGGGGCACAGCCTGGGGGGAGGGAAGGGGTTAATGATGGGGGGGAAGGGGCGCGGCCTGGGGGGGGGGGGAAGGGGTTAATGATGGGGGGGGGAGGGGCGCGGCCTGGGGGGGGAGGGACGGAGGGGCGCGGCTTGGAAGGGGGGGACGGGTTAATGATGGGGGGGGAGGGGCGCGGCCTGGGGGGGGGGAAGGGGTTAATGATGGGGGGGGGAGGAGCGCGGCCTTGGGGGGGGGGGGAGGGGCACGGCCTGGGGGGAGGGAAGGGGTTAATGATGGGGGGGGAGGGGCGCGGCCTGGGGGGGTGGGGGAGGGGTTAATTGGGGGGGGAGGGGCGCAGCCTGGGGCGGGGGGGGGGGAAAGGGTTAATGATGGGGGGGGGAGGAGCGCGGCCTTGGGGGGGGGGGGGGAGGGGCACGGCCTGGGGGGAGGGAAGGGGTTAATGATGGGGGGAGAGGGGCACGGCCTAGGGGGGGGGGAAGGGGTTAATTGCAGGGGGGGAGGGGCGCGGCCTGGGAGGGGGGGGAAAGGGTTAATTGCAGGGGGGGGAGGGGCGCGTCCTGGGGGGGGGGGGGGAAGGGGCTAATGGGGGGGGGAGGGGCGTGGCCTGGGGCGAGGGGGGGGGGGGGGAAGGGGTTAATGATGGGGGGGGGAGGGGCACGGCTGGGGGGGTGGGGGAGGGGTTAATTGGGGGGGGAGGGGCGCAGCCTGGGGCGGGTGGGGGGGAAGGGGTTAATTACAGGGGGGAGAGGCGCGGCCTGGGGGGGGGGGGAGGGGCACGGCCTGGGGGGGGGGGAAGGGGTTAAATGGGGGGAGAGGGGCGCGGCTTGGGGGGGGAGGGGTTAATTGCGGGGGGGGGGGGAGGGGCGCGGCTTGCGGCGGGGGGGGAGGGGTTAATGATGGGAGGGGAGGGGCGCGGCTGGGGGGGGGGGAAGGGGTTAATGATGGGGGGGGGAGGGGCGCGGCCTGGGGGGGGGGGAAAGGGTTAATTGCAGGGGGGGGAGGTGCGCGTCCTGGGGGGGGGGGGGGAAGGGGCTAATGGGGGGGGAGGGGCGCGGCCTGGGGCGAGGGGGGGGGGGGGGGGAAGGGGTTAATGATGGGGGGGGGGAGGGGCACGGCCTGGGGGGGTGGGGGAGGGGTTAATTGGGGGGGGAGGGGCGCAGCCTGGGGCGGGTGGGGGGGAAGGGGTTAATTACAGGGGGGAGAGGCGCGGCCTGGGGGGCGGGGGAGGGGCACGGCCTGGGGGGGGGGGAAGGGTTAAATGGGGGGAGAGGGGCGCGGCTTGGGGGGGGGAGGGGTTAATTGCGGGGGGGGGGGAGGGGCGCGGCTTGCGGCGGGGGGGGAGGGGTTAATGATGGGAGGGGAGGGGCGCGGCCTGGGGGGGGGGGAAGGGGTTAATGATGGGGGGGGGAGGGGCGCGGCCTGGGGGGGGGGGGAAAGGGTTAATTGCAGGGGGGGGAGGTGCGCGTCCTGGGGGGGGGGGGGAAGGGGCTAATGGGGGGGGAGGGGCGCGGCCTGGGGCGAGGGGGGGGGGGGGGGAAGGGGTTAATGATGGGGGGGGGAGGGGCACGGCCTGGGGGGGTGGGGGAGGGGTTAATTGGGGGGGGAGGGGCGCAGCCTGGGGCGGGTGGGGGGGAAGGGGTTAATTACAGGGGGGAGAGGCGCGGCCTGGGGGGGGGGGGAGGGGCACGGCCTGGGGGGGGGGAAGGGGTTAAATGGGGGGAGAGGGGCGCGGCTTGGGGGGGGAGGGGTTAATTGCGGGGGGGGGGAGGGGCGCGGCTTGCGGCGGGGGGGGGAGGGGTTAATGATGGGAGGGGAGGGGCGCGGCTTGGGGGGGGGGAAGGGGTTAATGATGGGGGGGGGAGGGGCGCGGCCTGGGGGGGGGGGAGGGGCACAGCCTGGGGGGAGGGAAGGGGTTAATGATGGGGGGGAAGGGGCGTGGCCTGGGGGGGGGAGGGGTTAATTGAGGGGAGGGGGAGGGGCGCGGCTTGCGGCGGGGGGGGGGGAGGGGTTAATGATGGGGGGGGGAGGAGCGCGGCCTTGGGGGGGGGGGGAGGGGCACGGCCTGGGGGGAGGGAAGGGGTTAATGATGGGGGGGAGGGGCGCGGCCTGGGAGGGGGGGGGGAAGGGGCTAATGGGGCGGGAGGGGCGCGGCCTGGGGCGAGGGGGGGGGGCGGAAGGGGTTAATGATGGGGGGGGGGAGGGGCACGGCCTGGGGGGGTGGGGGAGGGGTTAATTGGGGGGGGAGGGGCGCAGCCTGGGGCGGGGGGGGGGGGGAAGGGGTTAATGATGGGGGGGGGAGGAGCGCGGCCTTGGGGGGGGGGGGGGGGAGGGGCACGGCCTGGGGGGAGGGAAGGGGTTAATGATGGGGGGAGAGGGGCACGGCCTAGGGGGGGGGGGAAGGGGTTAATTGCAGGGGGGGAGGGGCGCGGCCTGGGAGGGGGGGGAAAGGGTTAATTGCAGGGGGGGGAGGGGCGCGGCCTGGGGGGGGGGAAGGGGCTAATGGGGGGGGAGGGGCGCGGTCTGGGGCGAGGGGGGGGGGGGGGAAGGGGTTAATGATGGGGGGGGAGGGGCACGGCCTGGGGGGGTGGGGGAGGGGTTAATTGGGGGGGAAGGGGCGCAGCCTGGGGCGGGGGGGGGGGAAGGGGTTAATTACGGGGGGGGGGAGGCGCGGCCTGGGGGGGCGGGGGAGGGGCACGGCCTGGGGGGGGGGGACGGGGTTAATTGGGGGGAGAGGGGCGCGGCTTGGGGGGGGGAGGGGTTAATTGCGGGGGGGGGGGAGGGGCGCGGCTTGCGGCGGGGGGGGGGAGGGGTTAATGATGGGGGGGGAGGGGCGCGGCCTGGGGGGGGGGGAAGGGGTTAATGATGGGGGGGGGAGGGGCGCGGCCTGGGGGGGGGGGGGGAGGGGCGCGGCCTGGGGGGGGGGGGGGAAGGGGTTAATGATGGGGGGGAAGGGGCGCGGCCTGGGGGGGGGGGAAGGGTTAGTGATGGGGGGGGAGGAGCGCGGCCTTGGGGGAGGGTGGGGACGGAGGGGCGCGGCCTGGAGGGGGGGGGGACGGGTTAATGATGGGGGGGAAGGGGCGCGGCCTGTGGGGGGGGGAAGGGGGGTTAATGATGGGGGGGGGGGAGGGGCGCGGCCTTGAGGGGGGGGGGGAGGGGCACGGCCTGGGGGGAGGGAAGGGGTTAATGATGGGGGGGGAGGGGCGCGGCCTGGGAGGGGGGGGAAAGGGTTAATTGCAGGGGGGGGAGGGGCGCGGCCTGGGGGGGGGGGGAAGGGGCTAATGGGGCGGGAGGGGCGCGGCCTGGGGCGAGGGGGGGGGGCGGAAGGGGTTAATGATGGGGGGGGGAGGGGCACGGCCTGGGGGGTGGGGGAGGGGTTAATTGGGGGGGGAAGGGCGCAGCCTGGGGCGGGGGGGGGGGAAGGGGTTAATTACAGGGGGGAGAGGCGCGGCCTGGGGGGGGGGGGGAGGGGCACGGCCTGGGGGGGGGGAAGGGGTTAAATGGGGGGAGAGGGGCGCGGCTTGGGGGGGGAGGGGTTAATTGCGGGGAGGGGGAGGGGCGCGGCTTGCGGCGGGGGGGGGAGGGGTTAATGATGGGAGGGGTGGGGCGCGGCCTGGGGCAAGGGGGGAAGGGGTTAATGATGGGGGGGGGAGGGGCACAGCCTGGGGGGAGGGAAGGGGTTAATGATGGGGGGGAAGGGGCGCGGCCTGGGGGGGGGGGAAGGGGTTAATGATGGGGGGGGGAGGGGCTCGGCCTGGGGGGGGGGGGACGGAGGGGCGCAGCTTGGAGGGGGGGGGGACGGGTTAATGATGGGGGGGGAGGGGCGCGGCCTGGGGGGGGGGGGAAGGGGTTAATGATGGGGGGGGGAGGGGCGCGGCCGGGGGGTGGGTAATTGCAGGGGGGGAGGGGCGCGGCCTTCGGGGGGGAGGGGCACGGCCTGGGGGGAGGGAAGGGGTTAATGATGGGGGGGGAGGGGCGCGGACTTGGGGGGGGGGGGGAGGGGTTAATGATGGGGGGGGGAGGAGCGCGGCCTGGGGGGGGGGGGAGGGGCACGGGTTGGGGGGGGAAGGGGTTAATTGCAGGGGGGGAGGGGCGCGGCCTGGGAGGGGGGGGAAAGGGTTAATTGCAGGGGGGGGAGGGGCGCGGCCTGGGGGGGGGGGAAGGGGCTAATGGGGGGGGAGGGGCGCGGCTTGGGGGGGGGAGGGGTTAATTGCTGGGGGGGGGAGGGGCGCGGCTAGCGGCGGGGGGGGGAGGGGTTAATGATGGGGGGGGAGGGGCACGGCCTGGGGGGCAGGAAGGGGTTAATGATGGCGGGGGAGGGCACGGCCTGGGGGGCAGGGAAGGGGTTAATGATGGGGGGGGAGGGGCGCGGCCTGGGGGGGGGGGGGGGGGAAGGGTTTAATGATGGGGGGGGAGGGGCGCGGCCTGGGGGGGGGAGGGACGGAGGGGCGCGGCTTGGAGGGGGGGGGGTGGGGTTAATGATGGGAGGGGAGGGGCGCGGCCTGGGGGGGGGGGGAAGGGGTTAATGATGGGGGAGGGAGGGGCGCGGCCTGGGGGGGGGGGGAGGGGCACGGGCTGGGGGGGGAAGGGGTTAATTGCAGGGGGGGAGGGGCGCGGCCTGGGAGGGGGGGAAGGGGTTAATGATGGGGGAGGAGGGGCGCAGCCTGGGGGGGGACGGATTAATGGGGGGGGGAGGGGCGCGGCCTGGGGGGGGGGGACGGAGGGGCGCGGCCTGGAGGGGGGGGGAAGGGGCTAATGGGGGGGGAGGGGCGCGGCCTGGGGCGAGGGGGGGGGGCGGGGGGAGGGGTTAATGATGGGGGGGGGGGAGGGGCACGGCCTGGGGGGGTGGGGGAGGGGTTAATTGGGGGGGAGGGGCGCGGCCTGGGGCGGGGGGGGGGAAGGGGTTAATTACGGGGGGGGAGAGGCACGGCCTGGGGGGGGGGGGAGGGGCACGGCCTGGGGGGGGGGGAAGGGGTTAATTGGGGGGAGAGGGGCGCGGCTTGGGGGGGGGGAGGCGTTAATTGCGAGGGGGGGGGGAGGGGCGCAGCTTGGGTTGGGGGGGGAGGGGTTAATGATGGGGGGGGAGGGGCGCGGCCTGGGAGGGCGGGGAGAAGGGGTTAATTGGGGGGGGAGGGGCACGGCCTGGGGGGGGGGGAAGGGGTTAATGATGGGGGGGGAGGGGCGCGGCCTGGGGGGGGGTGGGACGGGTTCATTGGGGGGGGAGGGGCGCGGCCTGAGGGGGGCGGGGGGGAGAGAGTTAATGGGGTTGGGAGGGGTTAATGGGGGGGGAAGGGAGGGATGGGGTAGGGGGAGGGGGGGAGAGTTAAGGGTGGGGGAGGGGAGGGATGGGGTGGGGGGGAGGAGAGTTAATTGGGGGGGGGAAGAGAGGGATGGGGTGGGGGTGGAGGGGTTAATGGGGGGGGATGGGACGGAGAGGGGTGGGGGGGAGGGAAGGGATTAATGGGGGGGGAAGGGAGGGGTGGGGTGGGGGGGAGGGGTTAATGAGAGGGGGGGAGAGTTAATTGGAGGGGGAAGGGAGGGAGAGGGGTGGGGGGGGTGAGTTAATGGGGGGGGGGAGAGGGAGGGGAGAGGGAAGTGGGGAGGGGTGGGGGGGGAGGGTTGCGGCCTGAGAGGGTGGGGGGGAGGGAGAGTTAATTGGGGGGGGGGGAAGGGTGGGATGGCGGGGGGGAGGGGTTAATTGGGGGGGGGAGGGGCGCGGCCTGGGGGGGGGGGGAAGGGAGTGGTAGGGGTGAGGGATGGGGTGGGGTGAAGGATGGGGGGGGGGAGGGGTGAAGGGGGGGAGATGAGTGGGGATGGGGAAGGAGTAAGGGGTGAGGGGAGGAGGGGTGGGGGAGGGGAGAGAGGGAAGGAGTAAAGGGGGGAGGGGAGAGGGGGTGAGGGACGGGGTGGGAGAGGGGGGAAGAATAGAGGGGGGAGGGGAAGGGGTGGGGGAGGGGGTTGCGGGGTGGGGCAGAGATGGGGCCGTACGGAGTGGAGGGGAACGGGGCCACGTGGGGAGGACGGGCACCCCGAGGGCGACGGGGCCAAACGGGGGTCCCGTTTTTGGGGGGGGGGGGGGGGGGGCGGTGGGGGTGGGGCGCTCTCACCCTCCAGGCGCTCGTCCACGATGGCCAGGCTGGTGCACAGCGCCTTCTCCGCCTCGCGCAGCTCCGCTTCGGCCTCGGCACCGCTCCGGCTCTCGGCGGCGAACATGTGCGTGCGCCCGATGGTGGCCCAGGCGCGCTGCTGCTCCGCGTCGTCCCCCAGCGCGCACGCCAGCTCCAGGTGCTTCCGCTGGTGCTGGGGGTCGACACGTGGGTCAAAACGTGGGTCGACGCGTGGGTCAAAACGTGGGTCGACGCGTGGGACAATAAGTGGGTCGACACGTGGGTCAAAACGTGGGTCGACATGTGGGACAATAAGTGGGTCGACACGTGGGTCAACTCGAGGGTTGACATGTGGGTCAACTCGTGAGTCAACACGTGGGTCAATAAGTGGGTCGATATGTGGGACAATAAGTGGGTCGACACGTGGGTCAAAACGTGGGTCGACGCGTGGGTCGACGCGTGGGTCAAAACGTGGGTCGACGCGTGGGTCAACTCAAGGGTTGACGCGTGGGTCAAAACGTGGGTCGACGCGTGGGACAATAAGTGGGTCGACACATGGGTCAACTCGAGGGTTGACATGTGGGTCAACTCGTGAGTCCACACGTGGGTCAATAAGTGGGTTGACACGTGGGTCAAAACATGGGTCGACGCGTGGGACAATAAGTGGGTCGACACGTGGGACAATAAGTGGGTCGACACGTGGGTCAATAAGTCGGTCGACACGTGGGTCAATAAGTGGGTCGACACGTGGGTCAACTCGAGGGTTGACATGTGGGTCAACTCGTGAGTCAACACGTGGGTCAATAAGTGGGTCGACATGTGGGACAATAAGTGGGTCGACACGTGGGTCAAAACGTGGGTCAAAACGTGGGTCGACGCGTGGGTCAAAACGTGGGTCGACGCGTGGGTCAATAAGTGGGTCGACACGTGGGTCAAAACGTGGGTCGACATGTGGGACAATAAGTGGGTCGACACGTGGGTCAACTCGAGGGTTGACATGTGGGTCAATAAGTGAGTCAAAACGTGGGTCAATAAGTGGGTCGACATGTGGGTCAATAAGTGGGTCGACACGTGGGTCGACATGTGGGACAATAAGTGGGTCGACACGTGGGTCAACTCAAGGGTTGACATGTGGGTCAACTCGTGAGTCAACACGTGGGTCAATAAGTGGGTCGACATGTGGGACAATAAGTGGGTTGACACGTGGGTCAAAACGTGGGTCGATGCGTGGGACAATAAGTGGGTCGACACGTGGGTCAACTCAAGGGTTGATATGTGGGTCAACTCGTGAGTCAACACGTGGGTCAATAAGTGGGTCGACATGTGGGACAATAAGTGGGTCGACACGTGGGTCAAAACGTGGGTCGACGCGTGGGACAATAAGTGGGTCGACACGTGGGTCAAAACGTGGGTCGACGCGTGGGACAATAAGTGGGTCGACACGTGGGTCAAAACGTGGGTCGACGCGTGGGACAATAAGTGGGTCGACACGTGGGACAATAAGTGGGTCGACACGTGGGTCAATAAGTGGGTCGACGCGTGGGACAATAAGTGGGTCGACACGTGGGTCAAAACGTGGGTCGACGCGTGGGTCAAAACGTGGGTCGACGCGTGGGACAATAAGTGGGTCGACGCGTGGGTCAAAACGTGGGTCGACGCGTGGGACAATAAGTGGGTCGACACGTGGGACAATAAGTGGGTCGACACGTGGGTCAACTCGAGGGTTGACATGTGGGTCAACTCGTGAGTCAACACGTGGGTCAATAAGTGGGTCGACATGTGGGACAATAAGAGGGTCGACACGTGGGTCAAAACGTGGGTCGATGCATGGGACAATAAGTGGGTCGACGCGTGGGTCAACTCGAGGGTTGACATGTGGGTCAACTCGTGAGTCAACACGTGGGTCAATAAGTGGGTCGACATGTGGGACAATAAGTGGGTCGACACGTGGGTCAAAACGTGGGTCGACGCGTGGGACAATCAGTGGGTCGACACGTGGGTCAATAAGTGGGTCGACGCGTGGGTCAACTCGAGGGTTGACATGTGGGTCAACTCGTGAGTCCACACGTGGGTCAATAAGTGGGTCGACGCGTGGGACAATAAGTGGGTCGACACGTGGGTCAACTCGAGGGCTGACATGTGGGTCAACTCGTGAGTCGACACGTGGGTCAATAAGTGGGTCGACATGTGGGACAATAAGTGGGTCGACGCGTGGGTCAAAACGTGGGTCGACACGTGGGTCAATAAGTGGGTCGACGCGTGGGACAATAAGTGGGTCGACACATGGGTCAACTCGAGGGTTGACGCGTGGGTCAAAACATGGGTCGACGCGTGGGACAATAAGTGGGTCGACGCGTGGGTCAACTCGAGGGTCGACGCGTGGGTCAACTCGTGAGTCGACGCGTGGGTCAATAAGTGGGTCGACACGTGGGTCAAAACGTGGGTCGACGCGTGGGACAATAAGTGGGTCGACACATGGGTCAACTCGAGGATTGACATGTGGGTCAACTCGTGAGTCAACACGTGGGTCAATAAGTGGGTCGACACGTGGGTCAATAAGTGGGTCGACACGTGGGTCAAAACGTGGGTCGACGCGTGGGACAATAAGTGGGTCGACACGTGGGACAATAAGTGGGTCGACACGTGGGTCAATAAGTGGGTCGACGCGTGGGACAATAAGTGGGTCGACACGTGGGTCAAAACGTGGGTCGACGCGTGGGTCAAAACGTGGGTCGACGCGTGGGACAATAAGTGGGTCGACACGTGGGTCAAAACATGGGTTGACGCGTGGGACAATAAGTGGGTCGACGCGTGGGACAATAAGTGGGTCGACACGTGGGACAATAAGTGGGTCGACACGTGGGTCAACTCGAGGGTTGACATGTGGGTCAACTCGTGAGTCGACGCGTGGGTCAATAAGTGGGTCGACATGTGGGACAATAAGTGGGTCGACGCGTGGGACAATAAGTGGGTCGACACGTGGGTCAACTCGAGGGTTGACATGTGGGTCAACTCGTGAATCAACACGTGGGTCAATAAGTGGGTCGACATGTGGGACAATAAGTGGGTCGACACGTGGGTCAAAACGTGGGTCGACGCGTGGGACAATAAGTGGGTCGACGCGTGGGACAATAAGTGGGTCGACACGTGGGTCAACTCAAGGGTTGACATGTGGGTCAACTCGTGAGTCAACACGTGGGTCAATAAGTGGGTCGACACGTGGGTCAATAAGTGGGTCGACACGTGGGTCAAAACGTGGGTCGACGCGTGGGACAATAAGTGGGTCGACACGTGGGACAATAAGTGGGTCGACACGTGGGTCAATAAGTGGGTCGACGCGTGGGACAATAAGTGGGTCGACACGTGGGTCAAAACGTGGGTCGACGCGTGGGTCAAAACGTGGGTCGACGCGTGGGACAATAAGTGGGTCGACACGTGGGTCAAAACGTGGGTCGACGCGTGGGACAATAAGTGGGTCGACACGTGGGACAATAAGTGGGTCGACACGTGGGTCAACTCGAGGGTTGACATGTGGGTCAACTCGTGAGTCAACACGTGGGTCAATAAGTGGGTCGACATGTGGGACAATAAGTGGGTCGACACGTGGGTCAAAACGTGGGTCGATGCGTGGGACAATAAGTGGGTCGACGCGTGGGTCAACTCGAGGGTTGACATGTGGGTCAACTCGTGAGTCAACACGTGGGTCAATAAGTGGGTCGACATGTGGGACAATAAGTGGGTCGACACGTGGGTCAACTCGAGGGTTGACATGTGGGTCAACTCGTGAGTCAAAACATGGGTCAATGAGTGGGTTAACACGTGGGTCGACCTGTGGGTCAACTCGTGGGTCAATAAGTGGGTCGACACGTGGGTTGACCTGTGGGTCAACTCGTGAGTCAAAACGTGGGTCAATCAGTGGGTCAATAAGTGGGTTAACTCGTGGTCAACATGTGGATCAATGAGTGGGTCGACCTGTGGGTCAACGAGTGGGTCGACACGTGGGTCAACTCATGGTCAATGAGTGGGTCAATGAGTGGGTCGACACGTGGGTCAACACGTAGGTCAACATGTGGGTCAACTTGTGTTCAACCTGTGGGTCAACAATTGGTCAACAAGTGGGTCAACATGAGTGGGTTAACACGTGGGTTGACCTGTGGGTCAACACGTGGGTCAACGAGTGGGTCAACGAGTGGGTCAACTTGTGGGTCAACACGTGGGTCAACGAGTGGGTCAAAACATGGGTCAACTTGTGGTCAACATGTGGGTCAATAAGTGGGTCAACTCGTGGGTCAATAAGTGGGTCGACACGTGGGTCGACCTGTGGGTCAACTCGTGGGTCAATGAGTGGGTCGACACATGGGTCAACATGTGGGTCAATAAGTGGGTCAACTCGTGGTCAGCACGTGAATCAACTCGTGAGTCGACACATGGGTCAACACGTGGGTCAACATGTGGGTCAATAAGTGGGTCAACACGTGGGTCAAAACATGGATCGACACACGGGTCAACTCAAGGGTCGACACACGGGTCAACTCGTGGGTCGACACGTGGGTCAACATGTGGGTCAATAAGTGGGTCAACACGTGGGTCAACACGTGGGTCAAAACATGGATCGACACATGGGTCAACTCAAGGGTCGACACACGGGTCAACTCGTGGGTCGACTCGTGGGTCGACACGTGGGTCAACAAGTGGGTCGACCTGTTGGTCAACCCGTGGGTCAACATGTGGGTCAACGAGTGGTCAACATGTGGGTCAATGACTGGGTCGACCTGTGGGTCAACGAATGGGTCAACACGTGGGTCGACCTGTGGGTCAACGAGTGGGTCAACACGTGGGTCAACTCGTGGTCAACGAGTGGGTCAACTTGTGTTCAACCTGTGGGTCGACACATGGGTCAACTCGTGGGTCCACACGTGGGTCAACTCGTGGTCAACGAGTGGGTCAATGAGTGGGTCGATCTGTGGGTCAACAAGTGGGTCGACACATGGGTCAACACGTGGGTCAACATGTGGGTCAACGAGTGGGTCAAAACATGAGTCAACACGTGGTCGACACATGGGTAGACCTGTGGGTCAACTCGTGGGTCAACACGTGGGTCAACTCGTGGGTCAACTCGTGGTCAACGAGTGGGTCAATGAGTGGGTCGATCTGTGGGTCAACTCGTGGGTCAACTCGTGGGTCAGTTTGTGGGTCAACGAGTGGGTCAACGAGTGGGTCAACATGAGTCAAAACGTGGGTCAACACATGGTCAACATGTGGATCGACCTGTGGGGCAACGAGTGGGTCAACCTGGGGGTCAACACGTGGTCAATGAGTGAGACGATCTGTGGGTCAACATGCGAGTCAACTCGTGGGTCAACTCGTGGTCAACCCGTGGGTCAACCGGTGGGTTAACCCAGGAGTCAACCCATGGGTCAACTGGAGGGTTAACCCAGGAGTCAACCGGTGGGTCAACCCAGGAGTCAACCCGTGGCTCAACCTGTGTTTCAACCCGTGGGTCAACCCAGGAGTCAACCCGTGGCTCAAACCGTGTTTCAACCCGTGGGTCAACCCAGGAGTCAACCCGTGGGTCAACAGGTGGGTTAACCAGGGAGTCAACCTGTGGGTCAACCCGTGGGTTAACCCGGGAGTCAACCTGTGCGTCAATCCGTGGGTCAACCCGTGGGTTAACCCAGGAGTCAACCCATGGGTCAACTGGAGGGTTAACCCAGGAGTCAATCGGTGGGTCAACCAGTGGGTCAACCCAGGAGTCAACCTGTGGGTCGACTGGTGGGTCAACCGGTGGGTTAACCCAGGAATCAACCCGTGGGTCGACTGGTGGGTCAACCGGTGGGTTAACCCAGGAGTCAACCCGTGGGTCAACCCGTCGGTCAACCGGTGGATCAACCCAGGAGTCAACCCGTGGGTCAACCATTGTGTAAACCAGGGAGTCAACCTGTAGGTCAATCCGTGGGTCAACCCGTGGGTTAACCCGGGAGTCAACCTGTGCGTCAATCCGTGGGTCAACCCGTGGGTTAACCCAGGAGTCAACCCATGGGTCAACCAGTGGGTTAACCCAGGAGTCAACCCATGGGTCAACTGGAGGGTTAACCCAGGAGTCAACCGGTGGGTCAACCGGTGGGTCAACCCAGGAGTCAACCCGTGGCTCAACCCGTGTTTCAACCCGTGGGTCAACCCAGGAGTCAACCCGTGGGTCAACCGGTGGGTTAACCAGGGAGTCAACCTGTGGGTCAATCCGTGGGTCAACCGGTGGGTTAACCAGGGAGGCAACATGTGGGTCAATCCGTGGGTCAACCCGTGGGTTAACCAAGGAGTCAACCCGTGGCTCAACCTGTGTTTCAACCCGTGGGTCAACCCGTGGGTTAACCCGGGAGTCAACCTGTGGGTCAATCCGTGGGTCAACCGGTGGGTTAACCAGGGAGGCAACATGTGGGTCAATCCGTGGGTCAACCCGTGGGTTAACCAAGGAGTCAACCCGTGGCTCAACCTGTGTTTCAACCCGTGGGTCAACCCGTGGGTTAACCCGGGAGTCAACCTGTGCGTCAATCCGTGGGTCAACCCGTGGGTTAACCCGGGAGTCAACCTGTGCGTCAATCCGTGGGTCAACCCACGGGTTAACCAAGGAGTCAACCCATGGCTCAACCTGTGTTTCAACCCGTGGGTCAACCGGTGGGTAAACCAGGGAGTCAACCTGTAGGTCAATCCGTGCGTCAACCCGTGGGTCAACTCGTGGGTCGACCACTTGTCAACCGCTGAGTCAGTCAACCGTTGGGTCAACCGTTGGGTCAACCGTTGGGTCAACCGTTGGGTCAACCGTTGGGTCAACCGCTGTCTCCACCAGTGGCTCAACCATTAACCACCGCTCAACCGCCGGTCGACCCGCACTCCGTCACCTCGTTGTCAACTCTTGGCTCGACCGCGATCTCACCCGCCGCTCCGACCCCCCCCCCCCCCCACACTCCGCCCCACGGCCGCACCCCGTTACCTGCAGCGCGGCCGCGTAGCGCCCCATCTCCGCCAGGCGCTCGCCGATCTTGCGGTGCGCCACGGCGCAGCCGATGCCGTCGCCCGCCTCCTCCAGCAGCCGCAGCTCCTCGCGGTGCTCCGCCAACGCCTCCTCGTAGCGCCCTACGGGGACGCGCCGGGGTCAGCCCCGACCCCATAACTCCGACCCCGTAACCCCGACCCCATAACCTTGACCCCATGACCCTGACCCCATGACCTTGACCCCAAAACCCCGAACCCATAACCCTGACCCAAAAACGCCAACCCCATAACCCCGACCCCATAACCCTGATCCCATAACTCCGACCCCATAACACTGACCCCATAACCCCGACCCCATAACCCTGACCCCATAACCCCGACCCCATAACCCCGACCCCATAACCCTGACCCCATAACCTTGACCCCATGACCCTGACCCCATGACCCCGACCCCATAACCCTGACCCCATAACCTCAACCCAGTAACTCTGACCCCATAACCTTGACCCCATGACCCTGACCCCATAACCCTGACCCCATAACCAGGATCCCATGACCCCCACCCCATAACCCCATAACCTTGACCCCCAGGCCCCATGACCCAGGCCCCATAACCGTGACCCCATAACCGTGACCCCATAACCGTGACCCCATAACCCTGACCCCAAAACCCCGACCCCATAACCCTGACCCCATAACCCTGACCCCATGACCCTGACCCCATGACCCCGACCCCATAACCCTGACCCCATAACCCCGACCCCATAACCCTGACCCCATAACCCTGACCCCATAACCCTGACCCCATAACGCCGACCCCACAACCCTGACCCCATAACCCCGACCCCATAACCCCGACCCCATAACCCTGACCCCATAACCTTGACCCCATGACCCTGACCCCATGACCCCGACCCCACAACCCCGACCCCATAACCCCGACCCCATAACGCCAACACCATAACCCTGACCCCATGACCCAGACCCCATAACCGTGACCCCATAACCCCGACCCCATAACGCCAACCCCATAACCCTGACCCCATGACCCAGACCCCATAACCGTGACCCCATAACCCCGACCCCATAACCCTGACCCCATAACGCCAACCCCATAACGCCGACCCCATAACCCTGACCCCATAACCCCGACCCCATAACCAGGATCCCATGACCCCCACCCCATAACCCCATAACCTTGACCCCCAGGCCCCATGACCCAGACCCCATAACCGTGACCCCATAACCCCGACCCCATAACCCTGACCCCATAACGCCGACCCCATAACCCTGACCCCATAACCCCGACCCCATAACCCCGACCCCATAACCAGGCCCCATGACCCAGACCCCATAACCGTGACCCCATAACCTTGACCCCATAACCCCGACCCCATAACCCCAACCCCATAACGCCGACCCCATAACCCTGACCCCATGACCCTGACCCCATAACCCTGACCCCATAACCAGGATCCCATGACCCCGACCCCATAACGCCGACCCCATAACGCCGACCCCATAACCCTGACCCCATAACACCGACCCCATAACCCTGACCCCATAACCCTGACCCCATGACCCTGACCCCATAATGCCGACCCCATAACGTCGACCCCATAACCCTGACCCCATAACCCCGACCCCATAACCCCGACCCCATAACCGACCCCATAACGCTGACCCCATAACACCGACCCCATAACGCCGACCCCATGACCCTGACCCCATAACCCCGACCCCATAACCGACCCCATAACCCTGACCCCATAACGCCGACCCCATAACGCCGACCCCATAACCCTGACCCCATAACCCCGACCCCATAACCCCGACCCCATAACCATGACCCCATAACCCTGATCCCATAACGCCGACCCCATAACCCTGACCCCATAACACCGACCCCATAACCCTGACCCCATAACCCTGACCCCATAACGCCGACCCCATAACCCTGACCCCATAACCCCGACCTCATAACGCCGACCCCATAACCCTGACCCCATGACCCTGACCCCATAACGCCGACCCCATAACCCCGACCCCATAACCCTGACCCCATAACCAGGATCCCATGACCCCGACCCCATAACGCCAACCCCATAACGCCGACCCCATAACCCTGACCCCATAACGCCGACCCCATAACCCTGACCCCATAACCCTGACCCCATGACCCTGACCCCATAATGCCGACCCCATAACGCCGACCCCATAACCCTGACCCCATAACCCCGACCCCATAACCCCGACCCCATAACCGACCCCATAACCCTGACCCCATAACGCTGACCCCATAACGCCGACCCCATGACTCTGACCCCATAACCCCGACCCCATAACCGACCCCATAACCCTGACCCCATGACCCTGACCCCATAACCCTGACCCCATAACGCTGACCCCATAACGCCGACCCCATAACCCCAACCCCATAACCCCAACCCCATAACCCTGACCCCATAACCCTGATCCCATAACGCCGACCCCATAACCCTGACCCCATAACACCGACCCCATAACCCTGACCCCATAATGCCGACCCCATAACCTTGACCCCATAACCCTGACCCCATAACCCCGACCTCATAACGCCGACCCCATAACCCTGACCCCATGACCCTGACCCCATAACGCCGACCCCATAACCCCGACCCCATGACCCCGACCCCATAACCCCGACCCCATAACGCCGACCCCATAACCCCGACCCCATAACCCCCACCACCCCAGGACCTCGACCCTGATCCCGTGAGCCCGACCCCATAACCCCAACCCTGATCTTGTGACCCCAACCCCATAACCCCGACCTCATAACCCCGACCCTGATCTTGTGACCCCGACCCCACAAACCCGACCTCATAACCCCGACCCCAATAACCCCGACCCCATAACCCTGACCCTGATCCCGTGAGCCCGACCCCATGACCCCATAACCCTGACCCCATGAACCCCACCACCCCAGTACCCGGACCCTGATCCCGTGAGCCCGACCCCATAACCCGAACCCCATAACCCCGTCCCTGATCCCTTGACCCCGACCCCATGACCCCGACCCGATAACCCTGACCCCATAACCTTCCCCCCCTGACCCTGACCTCCTGACCCCAATCCTGACCCCATAACCCCAACCCTGATCCCGTGACCCCGACCCCATGACCCCGACCCGATAACCCTGA
The DNA here is from genome assembly GCA_036925125.1 of Oreortyx pictus. NCBI lineage: Eukaryota > Metazoa > Chordata > Aves > Galliformes > Odontophoridae > Oreortyx > Oreortyx pictus. The sequence goes on along the minus strand of JAUPFR010000296.1, from coordinate 19,015 downwards.
CCCCATAACCCTGACCCTGAACCCATGACCCCCACCCCATAACCTTGACCCCATAACCCTGACCCCATGAACCCCACCACCCCAGGACCCCGACCCTGATCCCGTGACCCCAACCCCATGACCCCATAACCCTGTCCCCATAACCCAGACCCCATAACCGTGACCCCATAACCCAGACCCCACAACCCGGACCCCCCGACCCCGTGACCCCATAACCAGGACCCCATAACCCTGTCCCCATAACCCAGACCCCACAACCCGGACCCCACAACCCGGACCCCCCGACCCCGTGACCCCATAACCAGGACCCCATAACCCAGACCCCATAACCCAGACCCCATAACCCGGACCCCCCGACCCCGTGACCCCATAACCAAGACCCCATAACCCAGACCCCACAACCTGGACTCCCAGACCCCGTGACCCCATAACCAGGATCCCATAACCTAGACCCCACAACCTGGACCCCCCAACCCCATGAGCCCCACTCCATAACCTCGACCCCATAACCCAGACCCCATAACCCTGTCCCCATAACCCTGACCCCATAACCCAGACCCCATAACCCTGTCCCCATAACCCTGTCCCCATAACCCAGACCCCATAACCCAGACCCCATAACCCTGTCCCCATAACCCTGACCCCATAACCCAGACCCCAAAACCCTGTCCCCATAACCCTGTCCCCATAACCCAGACCCCATAACCCAGACCCCACAACCTGGACCCCCCGACCCCGTGACCCCGTAACCGGGACCCCACAACCCGGACCCCCCGACCCCATGACCCCATACCCAGGACCCCATAACGCCGACCCCATAACCCGGACCCCACAACCCGGACCCCCCGACACCGTGACCCCATAACCAGGACCCCATAACCCTGACCCCATAACCCAGACCCCACAACCCGGACCCCCCCGACCCCGTGACCCCATAACCAGGACCCCATAACCCAGACCCCACAACCCGGACCCCCTGACCCCGTGACCCCATAACCAGGACCCTATAACCCAGACCCCACAACCCGGACCCCCTGACCCCGTGACCCCATAACCAGGACCCCATAACCCTGACCCCATAACCCTGTCCCCATAACCCTGTCCCCATAACCCAGGCCCCATAACCCAGACCCCATAACCCGGAGCCCCAGACCCCGTGACCCCATAACCAGGACCCCATAACCCAGACCCCATAACTCTGACCCCACAACCCGGAACCCAGACCCCGTGACCCCATAACCAGGACCCCATAACCCTGTCCCCATAACCCAGACCCCATAACGCCGACCCCATAACCCGGACCCCCCGACCCCATGACCCCATAACCCGGACCCCACAACCCGGACCCCCCGACCCCGTGACCCCATAACCCTGTCCCCATAACCCTGTCCCCATAACCCAGACCCCACAACCAGGACCCCACAACCCGGACCCCCCCGACCCCATGACCCCATAACCAGGACCCCATAACCCTGACCCCATAACGCCGACCCCATAACCCTGACCCCATAATCCTGACCCCATAACGCCGACCCCATAACCCTGACCCCATAACCCTGACCCCATAACCCCATAACCCCATAACCCCGACCACATAACCTTGACCCCATAACCCCATAAACCCATAACCCTGACCCCATAACCCCGACCCCATAACCCCGACCCCACAACCCGGACCGCCCGTGTCACCGTGTGCGGCCAGGATCTCCCCGAGCTGGTTGCAGAAGGCGGCGACATCCGCCCACTCAGCGCCGCCGCACTGCGCGCGAACCTTCCCCTGCCGCAGCCCTGCGCACAGCACCGACACTCACGCCAACACCGCCAACACCACCAACACCACCAACACCACCAACACCAGTCACAGGGCACCAGTCACACCAGGAACACCGGTCACACCAGGAACACCAGGAACACCAGGAACACCAGGAACACCAGGAACAGGGCACCATGAACACCACCAACACCACCAACACCACCAACACCACCAACACCACCAACACCACCAACACCAGGAACGGGGCGCCAGTCACACCAGGAACACCGGTCACACCAGGAACACCAGGAACACCAGGAACAGGGCACCACGAACACCACGAACACCACCAACACCAGGAACACCAGGAACACCAGGAACACCACCAACACCACCAACACCACCAACACCACCAACACCACCAACACCACGAACACCACGAACACCAGTCACAGGGCACCAGTCACACCAGGAACACCGGTCACACCAGGAACACCACCAACACCACCAACACCACCAACACCACCAACACCACCAACACCACCAACACCAGTCACAGGGCACCAGTCACACCAGGAACACCGGTCACACCAGGAACACCAGGAACACCAGGAACAGGGCACCACGAACACCACGAACACCACCAACACCACCAACACCACCAACACCACCAACACCACCAACACCAGGAACACCAGGAACACCAGTCACAGGGCACCAGTCACACCAGGAACACCAGGAACACCAGTCACACCAGGAACACCAGGAACACCAGGAACACCAGGAACAGGGCACCAGGAACACCAGGAACACCACCAACACCACGAACACCACGAACACCACCAACACCACCAACACCACCAACACCACCAACACCACCAGCAACACCACCAACACCACCAACACCACCAACACCACCAACACCAGTCACAGGGCACCAGTCACACCAGGAACACCGGTCACACCAGGAACACCAGGAACACCAGGAACACCAGGAACAGGGCACCACGAACACCACCAACACCACCAACACCACCAACACCACCAACACCACCAACACCACCAACACCACCAACACCACCACCAACACCACCAACACCACCAACACCACCAACACCACCAACACCAGTCACAGGGCACCAGTCACACCAGGAACACCGGTCACAACAGGAACACCAGGAACACCAGGAACACCAGGAACACCAGGAACAGGGCACCACAAACACCACCAACACCACCAACACCACCAACACCACCAACACCACCAACACCAGGAACGGGGCACCAGTCACACCAGTCACACCAGTCACACCAGTAACGGGGCACCAGTAACACCAGTAACACCAGTAACGGGGCACCAGTCACACCAGTCACACCAGTCACACCAGTAACGGGGCACCAGTAACACCAGTCACACCAGTCACACCAGTAACACCAGTCACACCAGTAACGGGGCACCAGTAACACCAGTAACACCACTCACACCAGTAACGGGGCAACAGTAACAACAGTCACACCAGTAACGGGGCACCAGTCACACCAGTCACACCAGTCACACCAGTAACGGGGCACCAGTAACACCAGTCACACCAGTCACACCAGTAACACCAGTCACAGGGCACCAGTCACACCAGTCACACCAGTAACACCAGTCACAGGGCACCAGTCACACCAGTCACACCAGTAACACCAGTCACGGGGCACCAGTCACACCAGTCACACCAGTCACACCAGTAACACCAGTAACGGGGCACCAGTCACACCAGTAACAGGGCACCAGTCACACCAGTAACGGGGCACCAGTCACACCAGTCACACCAGTAACGGGGCACCAGTAACACCAGTCACACCAGTAACAGGGCACCAGTAACACCACTTACACCAGTAACAGGGCAGCAGTAACACCAGTCACACCAGTAACAGGGCACCAGTCACACCAGTAACACCAGTAACAGGGCAGCAGTAACACCAGTCACACCAGTAACGGGGCACCAGTAACACCAGTAAGAACAACTAACACCAGTCACACCAGTAACGGGGCACCAGTCACACCAGTAACACCAGTCACACCAGTCACGGGGCACCAGTCACACCACTCACACCAGTCACAGGGCACCAGTACCACCAGTCACACCAGTCCCGTGGCACCAGTCACACCAGTCACACCAGTCACACCAGTAACAGGGCACCAGTCACACCAGTCACACCAGTAACGGGGCACTCCCAGTGCACCCAGTGCTCCCAGTCACCGCTCCCAGTGCTCCCAGTGCTCCCAGTCATCATTCCCAGTGCTCCCAGTGTTCCCAGTCACCGCTCCCAGTGCTCCCAGTGCTCCCAGTCACCACTCCCAGTGCCCCCAGTTCCTCCCAGCTCCCTCCCAGTGCTCCCAGTGCTCCCAGTCATCGCTCCCAGTGCTCCCAGTGCTCCCAGTCACCGCTCCCAGTGCTCCCAGTGCTCCCAGTCACCGCTCCCAGTGCTCCCAGTGCTCCCAGTCACCGCTCCCAGTGCTCCCAGTGCTCCCAGTCACCACTCCCAGTGCTCCCAGCGCTCCCAGCACCGCTCCCAGCGCTCCCAGCACCACTCCCAGTGCTCCCAGTCACCGCTCCCAGTGCTCCCAGCGCTCCCAGTCACCGCTCCCAGTGCTCCCAGCGCTCCCAGTCACCGCTCCCAGTGCTCCCAGTGCTCCCAGTCACCACTCCCAGTGCTCCCAGTCACCACTCCCAGTGCTCCCAGTGACCATTCCCAGTGTTCCCAGTCACCACTCCCAGTGCTCCCAGTGCTCCCAGTGCTCCCACTCACCGCTCCCAGTGCTCCCAGTCACCGCTCCCAGTGCTCCCAGTCACCACTCCCAGTGCTCCCTGTCACCACTCCCAGTGCTCCCTGTCACCGCTCCCAGTGCTCCCAGTCACCGCTCCCAGTGCTCCCAGTCACCACTCCCAGTGCTCCCAGTCACCGCTCCCAGTGCTCCCAGTGCTCCCAGTCACCACTCCCAGTCACCACTCCCAGTGCTCCCAGTCACCGCTCCCAGTGCTCCCAGTCACCGCTCCCAGTGCTCCCAGTCACCACTCCCAGTGCTCCCAGTCACCGCTCCCAGTGCTCCCAGTGCTCCCAGTCACCACTCCCAGTCAACACTCCCAGTGCTCCCTGTCACCGCTCCCAGTGCTCCCAGTCACCGCTCCCAGTGCTCCCAGTCACCACTCCCAGTGCTCCCAGTCACCGCTCCCAGTGCTCCCAGTCACCGCTCCCAGTGCTCCCAGTGCTCCCAGTCACCACTCCCAGTGCTCCCAGTGCTCCCAGTCACCACTCCCAGTGCTCCCAGTCACCGTTCCCAGTGCTCCCAGTGCTCCCAGTCACCACTCCCAGTGCTCCCAGTGCTCCCAGTCACCGCTCCCAGTGCTCCCAGTCACCACTCCCAGTGCTCCCAGTGCTCCCAGTCACCGCTCCCAGTGCTCCCAGTGCTCCCAGTCACCACTCCTAGTCACCGCTCCCAGTGCTCCCAGTGCTCCCAGTGCTCCCAGTCACCACTCCCAGTGCTCCCAGTCACCACTCCCAGTGCTCCCAGTTCTCCCAGTCACCACTCCCAGTCAACACTCCCAGTGCTCCCAGTCACCGCTCCCAGTGCTCCCAGTCACCACTCCCAGTGCTCCCAGTCACCGCTCCCAGTGCTCCCAGTGCTCCCAGTCACCACTCCCAGTGCTCCCAGTCACCACTCCCAGTGCTCCCAGTGCTCCCAGTCACCGCTCCCAGTGCTCCCAGCGCTCCCAGTCACCGCTCCCAGTGCTCCCAGTGCTCCCAGTCACCGCTCCCAGTGCTCCCAGTCACCGCTCCCAGTGCTCCCAGTGACCATTCCCAGTGTTCCCAGTCACCACTCCCAGCGCTCCCAGCGTTCCCAGTCACCGCTCCCAGTGCTCCCAGTGCTCCCAGTCACCGCTCCCAGTGCTCCCAGTCACCACTCCCAGTGCTCCCAGCGCTCCCAGCACCGCTCCCAGCGCTCCCAGCACCACTCCCAGTGCTCCCAGTCACCGCTCCCAGTGCTCCCAGTGCTCCCAGTCACCGCTCCCAGTGCTCCCAGTCACCGCTCCGAGTACTCCCAGTCACCGCTCCCAGTGCTCCCAGTGCTCCCAGTCACTGCTCCCAGTGCCCCCAGTTCCCCTCTGCTCCCTCCCAGTGCTCCCAGTCACTGCTCCCAGTGCTCCCAGTCACCACTCCCAGTGCTCCCAGCGCTCCCAGCACCGCTCCCAGTGCTCCCAGTCACCGCTCCCAGTCACCGCTCCCAGTGCTCCCAGTCACCGCTCCCAGTGCTCCCAGTGCTCCCAGTCACCGCTCCCAGTGCTCCCAGTCACCGCTCCCAGTGCTCCCAGTGACCATTCCCAGTGTTCCCAGTCACCACTCCCAGCGCTCCCAGCGCTCCCAGTCACCGCTCCCAGTGCTCCCAGTGCTCCCAGTCACCGCTCCCAGTGCTCCCAGTCACCACTCCCAGTGCTCCCAGTGACCATTCCCAGTGTTCCCAGTCACCACTCCCAGTGCTCCCAGTGCTCCCAGTGCTCCCACTCACCGCTCCCAGTGCTCCCAGTCACCGCTCCCAGTGCTCCCAGTGCTCCCAGTCACCACTCCCAGTCACCACTCCCAGTGCTCCCTGTCACCGCTCCCAGTGCTCCCAGTGCACCCAGTCACCACTCCCAGTCAACACTCCCAGTGTTCCCAGTCACCGCTCCCAGTGCTCCCAGTCACCGCTCCCAGTGCTCCCAGTCACCACTCCCAGTGCTCCCAGTCACCGCTCCCAGTGCTCCCAGTGCTCCCAGTCACCACTCCCAGTCACCACTCCCAGTGCTCCCAGTCACCGCTCCCAGTGCTCCCAGTCACCGCTCCCAGTGCTCCCAGTCACCACTCCCAGTGCTCCCAGTCACCGCTCCCAGTGCTCCCAGTGCTCCCAGTCACCACTCCCAGTCAACACTCCCAGTGCTCCCTGTCACCGCTCCCAGTGCTCCCAGTCACCGCTCCCAGTGCTCCCAGTGCTCCCAGTCACCACTCCCAGTGCTCCCAGTGCTCCCAGTCACCACTCCCAGTGCTCCCAGTCACCGTTCCCAGTGCTCCCAGTGCTCCCAGTCACCACTCCCAGTGCTCCCAGTGCTCCCAGTCACCGCTCCCAGTGCTCCCAGTGCTCCCAGTCACCACTCCTAGTCACCGCTCCCAGTGCTCCCAGTGCTCCCAGTGCTCCCAGTCACCACTCCCAGTGCTCCCAGTCACCACTCCCAGTGCTCCCAGTTCTCCCAGTCACCACTCCCAGTCAACACTCCCAGTGCTCCCAGTCACCGCTCCCAGTGCTCCCAGTCACCGCTCCCAGTGCTCCCAGTCACCGCTCCCAGTGCTCCCAGTGACCATTCCCAGTGTTCCCAGTCACCGCTCCCAGTGCTCCCAGTGCTCCCAGTGCTCCCACTCACCGCTCCCAGTGCTCCCAGTCACCGCTCCCAGTGCTCCCAGTGCTCCCAGTCACCACTCCCAGTCACCACTCCCAGTGCTCCCTGTCACCGCTCCCAGTGCTCCCAGTGCACCCAGTCACCACTCCCAGTCAACACTCCCAGTGTTCCCAGTCACCGCTCCCAGTGCTCCCAGTCACCGCTCCCAGTGCTCCCAGTCACCACTCCCAGTGCTCCCAGTCACCGCTCCCAGTGCTCCCAGTGCTCCCAGTCACCACTCCCAGTCACCACTCCCAGTGCTCCCAGTCACCGCTCCCAGTGCTCCCAGTCACCGCTCCCAGTGCTCCCAGTCACCACTCCCAGTGCTCCCAGTCACCGCTCCCAGTGCTCCCAGTGCTCCCAGTCACCACTCCCAGTCAACACTCCCAGTGCTCCCTGTCACCGCTCCCAGTGCTCCCAGTCACCGCTCCCAGTGCTCCCAGTCACCACTCCCAGTGCTCCCAGTCACCGCTCCCAGTGCTCCCAGTCACCGCTCCCAGTGCTCCCAGTGCTCCCAGTCACCACTCCCAGTGCTCCCAGTGCTCCCAGTCACCACTCCCAGTGCTCCCAGTCACCACTCCCAGTGCTCCCAGTGCTCCCAGTCACCACTCCCAGTGCTCCCAGTGCTCCCAGTCACCGCTCCCAGTGCTCCCAGTGCTCCCAGTCACCACTCCTAGTCACCGCTCCCAGTGCTCCCAGTGCTCCCAGTGCTCCCAGTCACCACTCCCAGTGCTCCCAGTCACCACTCCCAGTGCTCCCAGTTCTCCCAGTCACCACTCCCAGTCAACACTCCCAGTGCTCCCAGTCACCGCTCCCAGTGCTCCCAGTGCTCCCAGTCACCACTCCCAGTGCTCCCAGTCACCACTCCCAGTGCTCCCAGTCACCGTTCCCAGTGCTCCCAGTGCTCCCAGTCACCACTCCCAGTGCTCCCAGTGCTCCCAGTCACCACTCCCAGTGCTCCCAGTCACCGCTCCCAGTGCTCCCAGTCACCGCTCCCAGTGCTCCCAGTCACCACTCCTAGTCACCGCTCCCAGTGCTCCCAGTGCTCCCAGTGCTCCCAGTCACCACTCCCAGTGCTCCCAGTCACCACTCCCAGTGCTCCCAGTTCTCCCAGTCACCACTCCCAGTCAACACTCCCAGTGCTCCCAGTCACCGCTCCCAGTGCTCCCAGTCACCGCTCCCAGTGCTCCCAGTCACCGCTCCCAGTGCTCCCAGTGACCATTCCCAGTGTTCCCAGTCACCGCTCCCAGTGCTCCCAGTGCTCCCAGTCACCACTCCCAGTGCTCCCAGTGCTCCCAGTCACCTCTCCCAGTGCTCCCAGTCACCTCTCCCAGTGCTCCCAGTCACCTCTCCCAGTGCTCCCAGTCACCGCTCCCAGTGCTCCCAGTCACCATTCCCAGGGCTCCCAGTCACCGTTCCCAGTGCTCCCAGTCACCGCTCCCAGTGCTCCCAGTGCTCCCAGTCACCGCTCCCCGTGCTCCCAGTGCTCCCAGTCACCTCTCCCAGTGCTCCCAGTCACCTCTCCCAGTGCTCCCAGTGCTCCCAGTCACCATTCCCAGTGCTCCCAGTGTTCCCAGTCACCGCTCCCAGTGCTCCCAGTGCTCCCAGTCACCGCTCCCAGTGCTCCCAGTCACCACTCCCAGTGCTCCCAGTGCTCCCAGTCACCGCTCCCAGTGCTCCCAGTCACCGCTCCCAGTGCTCCCAGTCACCGCTCCCCGTGCTCCCAGTGCTCCCAGTCACCTCTCCCAGTGCTCCCAGTCACCTCTCCCAGTGCTCCCAGTCACCGCTCCCAGTGCTCCCAGTCACCATTCCCAGGGCTCCCAGTCACCGCTCCCAGTGCTCCCAGTCACCGCTCCCAGTGCTCCCAGTGCTCCCAGTCACCGCTCCCCGTGCTCCCAGTGCTCCCAGTCACCTCTCCCAGTGCTCCCAGTCACCTCTCCCAGTGCTCCCAGTGCTCCCAGTCACCATTCCCAGTGCTCCCAGTGTTCCCAGTCACCGCTCCCAGTGCTCCCAGTGCTCCCAGTCACCGCTCCCAGTGCTCCCAGTCACCACTCCCAGTGCTCCCAGTGACCACTCCCAGTGCTCCCAGTGACCACTCCCAGTGCTCCCAGTCACCGCTCCCAGTGCTCCCAGTGCTCCCAGTGCTCCCAGTCACCATTCCCAGTGCTCCCAGTCACCGCTCCGAGTACTCCCAGTGCTCCCAGTCACCGCTCCCAGTGCTCCCAGTCACCGCTCCCAGTGCTCCCAGTGACCACTCCCAGTGTTCCCAGTCACCGCTCCCAGTGCTCCCAGTGCTCCCAGTCACCGCTCCCAGTGCTCCCAGTGACCACTCCCAGTGTTCCCAGTCACCGCTCCCAGTGCTCCCAGTGCTCCCAGTCACCACTCCCAGTGCTCCCAGTGCTCCCAGTCACCTCTCCCAGTGCTCCCAGTCACCTCTCCCAGTGCTCCCAGTCACCGCTCCCAGTGCTCCCAGTCACCATTCCCAGGGCTCCCAGTCACCGTTCCCAGTGCTCCCAGTCACCGCTCCCAGTGCTCCCAGTGCTCCCAGTCACCGCTCCCCGTGCTCCCAGTGCTCCCAGTCACCTCTCCCAGTGCTCCCAGTCACCTCTCCCAGTGCTCCCAGTGCTCCCAGTCACCATTCCCAGTGCTCCCAGTGTTCCCAGTCACCGCTCCCAGTGCTCCCAGTGTTCCCAGTCACCGCTCCCAGTGCTCCCAGTGCTCCCAGTCACCGCTCCCAGTGCTCCCAGTCACCGCTCCCAGTGCTCCCAGTGCTCCTAGTCACCACTCCCAGTGCCCCCAGTTCCTCCCAGCTCCCTCCCAGTGCTCCCAGTCACTGCTCCCAGTGCTCCCAGTCACCGCTCCCAGTGCTCCCAGTCACCGCTCCCAGTGCTCCCAGTGCTCTCAGTCACCACTCCCAGTGCTCCCAGTCACCGCTCCCAGTGCTCCCAGTCACCGCTCCCAGTGCTCCCAGTGCTCCCAGTCACCGCTCCCAGTGCTCCCAGCGCTCCCAGTCACCGCTCCCAGTGCTCCCAGTCCCTCCCAGTCCGTCCCTCCTCCCCTCCCCCACTCACGGCGCAGTTCCCGCTCCCCGCTCATCTCCGTTCCGTCCGCCGACGTCTCCCGCCGCTCTGCGGTCCCGCCTTTTCCGGTCGCCGCTCCGCCAATCGGAGCGCGGCGCGGCCGGAAGAACCGCCCCCTTTCCCCCTCCCCTCACCCCCCGCGGCGACTTCCGGCGGCGGCGCGCTCTGGGCGCTTCCCAGTTCCCGCCCCCAGTGCTCCCAGTACGGCCCAGCGTCACGTGACCGCGCTCCCAGTACGGCCCAGCGCCACGTGACCGCGCTCCCAGTACGGCCCAGTGCTCCCAGAATCCCCAGCACGAGCGACGGCGTCATCACGTGACGTCGCGAGTGTATGACGTCATCACGCGACGCCGCTCAGCCCCTCCCAGTTCCCTCCCAGTACGCCCCAGTTCTCTCCCAGTTCCCTCCCAGTTCTCCCCAGTACACCCCAGTTCCCTCCCAGTTCCTCCCAGTACACCCCCAGTTCCTCCCAGTACACCCCAGTTCTCTCCCAGTTCCCTCCCAGTTCCTCCCAGTACACCCCCAGTTCCTCCCAGTACACCCCAGTTCTCTCCCAGTTCCCTCCCAGTTCTTCCCAGTATAACCCAGTTCCCTCCCAGTTCCCTCCCAGTACACCCAGTTTTCCCCAGTACACCCCAGTTCCCTCCCAGTACACCCCAGTTCTCTCCCAGTTCCTCCCAGTACACCCAGTTCTTCCCAGTATAACCCAGTTCCCTCCCAGTTCTCCCCAGTACACCCCAGTTCTCTCCCAGTTCCCTCCCAGCTCTTCCCAGTACACTCCAGTTCTCTACCAGTACACCCAGTTCTTCCCAGTACAGCTCAGTTCTCTCCCAGTTCCCTCCCAGTTCCTCACAGTACACCCAGTTCTTCCCAGTATCCCCAGTTCCCCCAGTTCCCTCCCAGTACTGGAAACAGGAGGGTACTGGGAGGAACTGGGATGGGACTGAGTTGTACTGGAAGGGAACTGGAAGGCAACTGGTGGGAACTGGGTGTACTGGGCCAAACTGGGGATACTGGGAGGAACTGGGAGGTACTGGGGGGAAACTGGGAGGGAACTGGGGATACTGGGAAGAACTGGGAGTACTGGGAGGAACTGAGAAGGAACTGGGGGATACTGGGAAAGACTGGGAGGGAACAGGGTGGGAACTGGGGGTACTGGGAACAACTGGGAGGGAACTGGAGATACTGGGAGGGAACTGGGAGGGAACTGGGGGTACTGGGAGGAACTGGGAAGGAACTGGTGGGCACTGGGGGTACTGGGAGGAACTGGGAGTACTGAGGAGACCTGGAAGGAAACGGGGAGTACTGGAAGGGAACTGGGAGGGAACTGGGTGGAACTGGGAGTACTGGGAGGGAACTGGGAGGTGTCTGGGGCCTAATGGAAGGGAACTGGAAGGGAACTGGGAGGGAACTGGGGGATACTGGGAGGAACTGGGAAGGAACTGGTGGGCACTGGGGGTACTGGGAGGGAACTAGGATGTACTGGGGGCTACTGGGAGGAACTGGGAGGGAACTGGGAGGTGTCTGGGGACTAATGGAAGGGAACTGGGAGGGAACTGTGGGATCCTGGGAGTACTGGGAGGAACTGGGGGATACTGGGAAGGACTGGGAGGGAACTGGTGGGAACTGGGGGTACTGGGAGGAACTGTGAGTAACTGGGGGATACTGGGAGGGAACTGGGAGTACTGGGAGGGTACTGGGAGGTGTCTGGGGCCTAATGGAAGGGAACTGGGAAGAACTGGGAGCGAACTGGGGGATACTGGGAAGGACTGGGAGGGAACAGGGTGGGAACTGGGGGTACTGGGAGGAACTGGGAGAGAACTGGGGGCACTGGGAAGGACTGGGAGGGACTGGGGGTACTGGGAAGGAACTGGGAGGTGTCTGGGGCCTAATGGAAGGGAACTGGGAGGGAACTGTGGGATCCTGGGAGTACTGGGAGGAAGTGGGGGATACTGGGAAGGACTGGGAGGGAACTGGTGGGAACTGGGGGTACTGGGAGGAACTGTGAGCAACTGGGGGATACTGGGAGGGAACTGGGGGTACTGGGAGAAACTGGGAAGGAACTGGTGAGGGAATGGGAAGAACTGGGAGGAACTGGGGGTACTGGGAGAGAACTGGGGGTACTGGGAGGGAACTGGGAAGCAACTGGCGGTACTGGGAAGAACTGTGAGGAACTGGGGGTACTGGGGATACTGGGAGGGAACTGGGAGTACTGGGAGGGTACTGGGAGGTGTCTGGGGCCTAATGGAAGGGAACTGGGAAGAACTGGGAGGGAACTGGGGGATACTGGGAAGAACTGGGAGGGAACTGGGGGATACTGGGAAGGACTGGGAGGGAACAGGGTGGGCACTGGGGGTACTGGGAGGAACTGGGAAGGAACTGGTGGGCACTGGGGGTACTGGGAGGGAACTGGGAGTACTGGGAGGGTACTGGGAGGGAACTGGGGGTACTGGGGATACTGGGATGAACTGGGATACTGGGAGGAACTGGGAAGGAACTGGTGGGGGAATGGGAAGGACTGGGAGGAACAGGGGGATAATGGGAGGGAACTGGGGGTACTGGGAGGGAACTGGGAGGCAACTGGGGGTACTGGGAAGAACTGTGAGGAACTGGGGGTACTGGGGATACTGGGAGGGAACTGGGAGTACTGGGAGGGAACTGGGAGGTGTCTGGGGCCTAATGGAAGGGAACTGGGAAGAACTGGGAGGGAACTGGGGGATACTGGGAAGGACTGGGAGGGAACAGGGTGGGAACTGGGGGTACTGGGAGGAACTGGGAAGGAAATGGTGGGCACTGGGGGTACTGGGAGGGAACTGGGAGTACTGGGAGGGTACTGGAAGGTGTCTGGGGCCTAATGGAAGGGAACTGGGAAGAACTGGGAGGGAACTGGGGGATCCTTGGAGTACTGGGAGGAACTGGGGGATACTGGGAAGGACTGGGAGGGAACTGGTGGGAACTGGGGGTACTGGGAGGAACTGTGAGCAACTGGGGGATACTGGGAGGGAACTGGGGGTACTGGGAGGAACTGTGAGCAACTGGGGGATACTGGGAGAGAACTGGGGGTACTGGGAGTACTGGGAGAGAACCGGTTGGGAACTGGGGATACTGGGAGGGAACTGGGAGTACTGGGAGGGAACTGGTTGGGAACTGGGGATACTGGGAGGGAACTGGGAGTACTGGGAAGGAACTGGGAGGTGTCTGGGGCCTAATGGAAGGGAACTGGGAAGAACTGGGAGGGAACTGGGGGATACTGGGAGGGAACAGGGTGGAAACTGGGGGTACTGGGAGGAACTGGGAAGGAACTGGTGGGCACTGGGGGTACTGGGAGGGAACTGGGAGTACTGGGAGGGTACTGGGAGGTGTCTGGGGTCTAATGGAAGGGAACTGGGAAGAACTGGGAGGGAACTGGGTGATACTGGGAAGGACTGGGAGGGAACAGGGTGGGCACTGGGGGTTCTGGGAGGAACTGGGAAGGAACTGGGGGCACTGGGAAGGACTGGGAGGGACTGGGGGTACTGGGAGGGAACTGGGAGGGAACTGGGGGTACTGGGGATACTGGGATGAACTGGGATCCTGGGAGGAACTGGGAAGGAACTGGTGGGGAAATGGGAAGGACTGGGAGGAACAGGGGGATAATGGGAGGGAACTGGGGGTACTGGGAGGGAACTGGGAGGCAACTGGGGGTACTGGGGATACTGGGAGGGAACTGGGAGTACTGGGAGGGAACTGGGAGGTGTCTGGGGCCTAATGGAAGGGAACTGGAAGGGAACTGGGAGGGAACTGTGGGATCCTGGGAGTACTGGGAGGAAGTGGGGGATACTGGGAAGGACTGGGAGGGAACTGGTGGGAACTGGGGGTACTGGGAGGAACTGTGAGCAACTGGGGGATACTGGGAGGGAACTGGGGGTACTGGGAGGAACTGGGAAGGAACTGGTGAGGGAATGGGAAGAACTGGGAGGGAACTGTGGGATACTAGGAGAGAACTGGGGGTACTGGGAGTACTGGGAAGGAACTGGGAGGTGTCTGGGGCCTAATGGAAGGGAACTGGGAAGAACTGGGAGGGAACTGGGGGATACTGGGAAGGACTGGGAGGGAACAGGGTGGGAACTGGGGGTACTGGGAGGAACTGGGAAGGAACTGGTGGGCACTGGGGGTACTGGGAGGGAACTGGGAGTACTGGGAAGGAACTGGGAGGTGTCTGGGGCCTAATGGAAGGGAACTGGGAAGAACTGGGAGCGAACTGGGGGTACTGGGAAGGACTGGGAGGGAACAGGGTGGGAACTGGGGGTACTGGGAGGAACTGGGAGAGAACTGGGGGCACTGGGAAGGACTGGGAGGGACTGGGGGTACTGGGAGGGAACTGGGAGGGAACTGGGGGTACTGGGGATACTGGGATGAACTGGGATCCTGGGAGGAACTGGGAAGGAACTGGTGGGGGAATGGGAAGGACTGGGAGGAACAGGGGGATAATGGGAGGGAACTGGGGGTACTGGGAGGGAACTGGGAGGCAACTGGGGGTACTGGGGATACTGGGAGGGAACTGGGAGTACTGGGAGGGAACTGGGAGGTGTCTGGGGCCTAATGGAAGGGAACTGGAAGGGAACTGGGAGGGAACTGTGGGATCCTGGGAGTACTGGGAGGAACTGGGGGATACTGGGAAGGACTGGGAGGGAACTGGTGGGAACTGGGGGTACTGGGAGGAACTGTGAGCAACTGGGGGATACTGGGAGGGAACTGGGGGTACTGGGAGGAACTGGGAAGGAACTGGTGAGGGAATGGGAAGAACTGGGAGGGAACTGTGGGATACTAGGAGAGAACTGGGGGTACTGGGAGTACTGGGAAGGAACTGGGAGGTGTCTGGGGCCTAATGGAAGGGAACTGGGAAGAACTGGGAGGGAACTGGGGGATACTGGGAAGGACTGGGAGGGAACAGGGTGGGAACTGGGGGTACTGGGAGGAACTGGGAAGGAACTGGTGGGCACTGGGGGTACTGGGAGGGAACTGGGAGTACTGGGAAGGAACTGGGAGGTGTCTGGGGCCTAATGGAAGGGAACTGGGAAGAACTGGGAGCGAACTGGGGGTACTGGGAAGGACTGGGAGGGAACAGGGTGGGAACTGGGGGTACTGGGAGGAACTGGGAGAGAACTGGGGGCACTGGGAAGGACTGGGAGGGACTGGGGGTACTGGGAGGGAACTGGGAGGGAACTGGGGGTACTGGGGATACTGGGATGAACTGGGATCCTGGGAGGAACTGGGAAGGAACTGGTGGGGGAATGGGAAGGACTGGGAGGAACAGGGGGATAATGGGAGGGAACTGGGGGTACTGGGAGGGAACTGGGAGGCAACTGGGGGTACTGGGGATACTGGGAGGGAACTGGGAGTACTGGGAGGGAACTGGGAGGTGTCTGGGGCCTAATGGAAGGGAACTGGAAGGGAACTGGGAGGGAACTGTGGGATCCTGGGAGTACTGGGAGGAACTGGGGGATACTGGGAAGGACTGGGAGGGAACTGGTGGGAACTGGGGGTACTGGGAGGAACTGTGAGCAACTGGGGGATACTGGGAGGGAACTGGGGGTACTGGGAGGAACTGGGAAGGAACTGGTGAGGGAATGGGAAGAACTGGGAGGGAACTGTGGGATACTGGGAGAGAACTGGGGGTACTGGAGTACTGGGAGGGAACCGGTTGGGAACTGGGGATACTGGGAGGGAACTGGGAGTACTGGGAGGGAACTGGTTGGGAACTGGGGATACTGGGAGGGAACTTGGGAGTACTGGGAAGGAACTGGGA
This sequence comes from Oreortyx pictus, assembly GCA_036925125.1. Taxonomy (NCBI): domain Eukaryota; kingdom Metazoa; phylum Chordata; class Aves; order Galliformes; family Odontophoridae; genus Oreortyx; species Oreortyx pictus. The sequence goes on along the minus strand of JAUPFR010000296.1, from coordinate 2,938 downwards.
GGTGTCTGGGGCCTAATGGAAGGGAACTGGAAGAACTGGGAGGGAACTGGGGGATACTGGGAAGGACTGGGAGGGAACAGGGTGGGAACTGGGGGTACTGGGAGGAACTGGGAAGGAACTGGTGGGCACTGGGGATACTGGGAGGGACTGGGGGTACTGGGAAGGAACTGGGAGGTGTCTGGGGCCTAATGGAAGGGAACTGGGAAGAACTGGAGGGAACTGGGGGATCCTGGGAGTACTGGGAGGAACTGGGGGATACTGGGAAGGACTGGGAGGGAACTGGTGGGAACTGGGGGTACTGGGAGGAACTGTGAGCAACTGGGGGATACTGGGAGGGAACTGGGGGTACTGGAGGAACTGGGAAGGAACTGGTGGGGGAAAGGGAAGAACTGGGAGGAACTGGGGGTACTGGGAGAGAACTGGGGGTACTGGGAGTACTGGGAGGGAACTGGTTGGGACGTGGGGATACTGGGAGGGAACTGGAGTACTGGGAGGGAACTGGTTGGGAACTGGGGATACTGGGAGGGAACTGGGAGTACTGGGAAGGAACTGGGAGGTGTCTGGGGCCTAATGGAAGGGAACTGGGAAGAACTGGGAGGGAACTGGGGGATACTGGGAAGGACTGGGAGGGAACAGGGTGGGAACTGGGGGTACTGGGAGGAACTGGGAAGGAACTGGTGGGCACTGGGGGTACTGGAGGGAACTGGGAGTACTGGGAAGGAACTGGGAGGTGTCTGGGGCCTAATGGAAGGGAACTGGGAAGAACTGGGAGGGAACTGGGGGATCCTGGGAGTACTGGGAGGAACTGGGGGATACTGGGAAGGACTGGGAGGGAACTGGTGGGAACTGGGGGTACTGGGAGGAACTGTGAGCAACTGGGGGATACTGGGAGGGAACTGGGGGTACTGGAGGAACTGGGAAGGAACTGGTGGGGGAAAGGGAAGAACTGGGAGGAACTGGGGGTACTGGGAGAGAACTGGGGGTACTGGAGTACTGGAGGGAACTGGTTGGGAACTGGGGATACTGGGAGGGAACTGGGAGTACTGGGAGGAACTGGTTGGGAACTGGGGATACTGGGAGGGAACTGGGAGTACTGGGAAGGAACTGGGAGGTGTCTGGGGCCTAATGGAAGGGAACTGGGAAGAACTGGGAGGGAACTGGGGGATACTGGGAAGGACTGGGAGGGAACAGGGTGGGAACTGGGGGTACTGGGAGGAACTGGGAGGGAACTGGTGGGCACTGGGAGCACTGGGAGCGCTGTGGCGCAGCGGATTTGTGGCCGAGCGCGGAACCCTCTGAAAATTTCCCCTTTGTTTTATTCGACTGTAAAACACAGAGAGGAGCGCGGGCACAGCGCCCCCACAGCGCCGCGGTCCTCCGAGCGGCCGCAGAGTCCTCCGAGCAGCGCCGCGGTCCTCCGAGCGGTCGCAGAGTCCTCCGAGCGGCGCCGCGGTCCTCCGAGCGGTCACAGAGTCCTCCGAGCGGTTGTGAAGTCCTCCGAGCGGCGCCGCGGTCCTCCGAGCGACCCCAAATGTCACCGAGGGTCCTCCGAGCGTCCCCAAATGTCACCGAGGGTCCTCCGAGCGACCCCAAATGTCACCGAGGGTCCCCCGAGTGTCCCCTGGGTCCTCCTCCGAGCGTCCCCAAATGGTACCCGGAGTCCTCCGAGGGTCCCCACATTGTCCCCGGGGTCCTCCGAGCGTCCCCAAATGGCACCGAAGGTCCTCCAAGCGTCCCCAAATGGCACCGGAGTCCTCCGAGGGTCCCCACAGTGTCCCCGGGGTCCTCCGAGTGTCCCCAAATGGCACCGGAGTCCTCCGAGGGTCCCCACAGTGTTTCCGGGGTCCTCCGAGTGTCCCCAAACATCACCGGGGGTCCCCACAATGTCCCCAAATGGCACCGGGGGTCCTCCAAGCATCCCCGGGGTCCTCCAAGCGTCCCCGGGGTCCTCCAAGCGTCCCCCAAATGGCACCGAGGGTCCTTCGAGGGTCCCCAAATGGCGCCAGGGGTCCCCAAGGTGTCACCGGGGTCCCCCAATGCGTCACCAGGGACCCCCGTGTGTCCCCAGAGTGTCACTGGGGTCCCCAACCTCTCTGCAAATGTCACCGAGGTCCTCCAAAGTCCACCACAGTCCTCCAAGTGCCACCAGGGTCCCCCAAATGTCATCAGGGTCCCCCAAAGTGTCACCGGGGTCCTCCAGGTGCCACCGGGGTCCCCCAAATCCTCACCAGGACCCTCCAAGTGCCACGGGGGTCCCCCAAAGTCTCACCAAGGACCTCTAAAGTGCCACCGGGGTCCCCCGAAACCTCACCAGGGCCCTCCAAGTGCCACCGGGGTCCCCCAAAGTCTCTACTGAGGTCCTCCAAGTGCCACCAGGGTCCCTCAAAGTGTCACCAGGGTCCTCCAAAGTTGCTACTGAGGTCCTCCAAGTGCCACCGAGATCCCCCAAATCCTCACCAGGACCCTCCAGGAGCCACCGGGGTCCCCCAAATCCTCACCGGGGTTCCCCAGAGTGCCAATGGGGTCCCCCAAATCCTCACCAGGACCCTCCAAGAGCCACCGGGGTCCCCCAAATCCTCACCAGGACCCTCCAGGAGACACCAGGGTCCCCCAGATCCTCACCGGGGTTCCCCAGAGTGCCAACAGGGTCCCCCAAATCCTCACCAGGACCCTCCAGGAGCCAACAGGGTCCCCCAAATCCTCACCAGGACCCTCCAGGAGCCACCGGGGTCCCCCAAACCCTCCCCAGATCTCCTCCAACCGCACCACGAGTGCCGCAGTGGTCTCCCCCATTCCCCCCCCCCCCCCCCCCCAGCAGCGCCGATGGGGGAAACGGGGGACTGGGGTCTGATAAAGGGGGGGGGGGGGGGTGGGGGGGGGCTGGGGAGGTTCAGAAGAGGGGCAGGGGGTCCGCGGGGCGCCGCCTCACTTCTGCCTC
>JAUPFR010000295.1:0-40249 GCA_036925125.1 Oreortyx pictus | reverse complement strand
GTGATTGACAGCTGGGGGCGGGGCTAATGCGGGAAGTGAGGGGAGGACGTGAGGGACAGATGGGGCGGGGCTACTACCGGAAGTGAGGAGTGTGTGTGATTGACAGCTGGGGGCGGGGCTAAGAGCGGAAGGGAGGAGTCACTGTGGTTGACTGCTGGGGGGCGGGGCTAAGAGCGGAAGGGAGGAGTGTGTGTGATTGACTGCTGGGGGCGGGGCTAATACCGGAAGTGAGGAGTGTGTGATTGACTGCTGGGGGCGGGGCTTAAAGCGGAAGTCGGCCGGAGTGACAGCTGGGGGCGGGACTAAGAGCGGAAGTGAGGAGCCGGTGTGATTGACAGCTGGGGGCGGGGCTAGGAGCGGAAGTGAGGAGTCGGTGTGAGTGACGGCTGTGGGCGGGGCTTAGAGGGGAAGTGGGAGGAGCCGGTGTGATTGACAGCTGGGGGCGGGGCTAAGAGCGGAAGTCGGGGGGATCTATGAGTGACAGCTGTGGGCGGGGCTAATACAGGAAGTGAGGAGTCGGTGTGATTGACAGCTGGGGCGGGACTAAGAGCGGAAGTGAGGGGAGGCTGTGAGTGACGGCTGGGGGCAGGGCTAATACTGGAAGGGAGGAGTCACTGTGATTGACTGCTGGGGGCGGGGCTTAAAGCGGAAGTCGGCCGGAGTGACAGCTGGGGGCGGGACTAAGAGCGGAAGTGAGGGGAGTCTATGAGTGACAGCTGGGGGCGGGGCTTAGGGGGAATGTGAGGAGCCGGTGTGATTGACAGCTGTGGGCGGGGCTAGGAGCGGAAGTGAGGAGTCGGTGTGAGTGACGGCTGTGGGCGGGGCTTAGAGCAGAAGTCGGTGTGATTGACAGCTGGGGGGCGGGGTTAAAAGTCAGTCCGGGGTTAGAAGTCAGGGGAGTCTGAGTGACAGATGGGGGCGGGGCTGAGAGCGGAAGTGAGGAGTCGGTGTGATTGACGTCTGTGGGCGGGGCTAAGAGCGGAAGTCAGGGGAGTCTGTGAGTGAGGGCTGTGGGCGGGGCTTAGAAGGGAAGTGGGTGGCGCCGGTGTGATTGACAGCTGAGGGCGGGGCTGAGAGCGGAAGTCGGTGTGATTAACAGCTAGGGGCGGGGCTAATGCCGGAAGTGATTAGTCGGTGTGATTGACAGCTGTGGGCGGGGCTGAGAGCGGAAGTGAGGAATCTGTGTGATTGACAGCTGGGGGCGGGGCTAAGAGCGGAAGTGAGGGGAGTGTGTGTGATTGACAGCTGGGGGCGTCGATCCCCCGCCCCCCCGTTTTAAAAAGCGGAACCCGTTTTTGGGGGGAGAAAACCCCAATCGGAGGAGTTCCCCTCGTTAAAAAGACACAATCGGTTCCGGGGGAAATGAATCCCGATTCATGGCACCACAGCTCATTTCTGGGGGAGAAAACGCGAATCTGAGCGCGGGGGACATCCTGAGGGTCCGTGGGGATGTCCTGAAGAGCACACGGACATCTTGGGGACCACGGGGACATCTTGGGGGGCTCTGGAGGACGTCTTGAGGCCCACGGGAACCTCTGGAGGACGTCTTGAGGAGCATGGGAACCTCTGGAGGACCACGTGGACGTTGTGAGGACCTCGAGAACCTCTGGAGAACGTCTTGAGGACTATGAGAACGTCTTGAGGACCGCGAGAACATCTTGAGGATCATGGGAACCACTTGAGGACCTCCAGAGAACCTCAGGAACATCTTGAGGACCTCTGGTGGATCTCTTGAAGACCACATGGACGTTGTGAGGACCTCGAGAACCTCCAGAGAACCTCTTGAGGACCATGAGAACCTCCTGAGGGCCATGAGAACCTCTTGAGGACCTCTGGAGAACGTCTTTAGGACCATGGGAACCTCTGGAGAACCTCCTGAGGACCATGAGAACCTCCTGAGAACATCTTGAGGACCACAGGAACCTCTTGAGGACCTCTTGAGGGCCATGATAACCTCTGGAGAACCTCTTGAGGACCATGAGAACCTCTTGAGGACCTCGAGAACCTCTGGAGAACAACTTGAGGACCATGAGAACCTCTTGAGGACCACAGGAACCTCTTGAGGACCTCTTGAGGACCTCGAGAGGCTCTGGAGGACCTCTTGAGGACCATGGGAACCTCTGGAAGACCTCTTGAGGACCTCGAGAACCTCCGGAGAACCTCTTGAGGACCACGAGAACCTCTTGAAGACCTCTTGAGGACCTCGAGAGGCTCTGGAGAACCTCTTGAGGACCATGGGAACCTCCTGAGGGCCATGATAACCTCTGGAGAACCTCTTGAGGACCATGAGAACCTCTTGAGGACCTCTTGAGGACCTCGAGAACCTCTGGAGAACAACTTGAGGACCATGAGAACCTCTTGAGGACCACAGGAACCTCTTGATGACCTCTTGAGGACCTGGAGAGGCTCTGGAGAACATCTTGAGGACCATGGGAACCTCTGGAGGACCTCTTGAGGACCTCGAGAACCTCCGGAGAACCTCTTGAGGACCATGAGAACCTCTGGAGAACCTCTTGAGGACCATGGGACCCTCTGGAGAACCTCCTGAGGACCATGAGAACCTCTTGAGGGCCACGATAACCTCTTGAGGACCTCTTGAGGACCTCTGGAGAACCTCTTGAGGACCACAGGAACCTCTTGAGGACCATGAGAACCTCTTGAAGACCTCGAGAGGCTCTGGAGAACCTCTTGAGGACCATGGGAACCTCCTGAGGGCCATGATAACCTCTGGAGAACAACTTGAGGACCATGAGAACCTCTTGAGGACCACAGGAACCTCTTGATGACCTCTTGAGGACCTCGAGAGGCTCTGGAGAACATCTTGAGGACCATGGGAACCTCTGGAGGACCTCTTGAGGACCTCGAGAACCTCCGGAGAACCTCTTGAGGACCATGAGAACCTCTGGAGAACCTCTTGAGGGCCATGGGAACCTCTGGAGAACCTCCTGAGGACCATGAGAACCTCTTGAGGGCCACGATAACCTCTTGAGGACCTCTTGAGGACCACAGGAACCTCTTGAGGACCTCTTGAGGACCTCTGGAGAACCTCTTGAGGACCACAGGAACCTCTTGAGGACCTCTTGAGGACCTCTTGAAGACCTCTTGAGGACCTCGAGAGGCTCTGGAGGACCTCTTGAGGACCATGGGAACCTCCTGAGGGCCATGATAACCTCTGGAGAACCTCTTGAGGACCATGAGAACCTCTTGAGGACCTCTTGAGGACCTCGAGAACCTCTGGAGAACAACTTGAGGACCATGAGAACCTCTTGAGGACCACAGGAACCTCTTGAGGACCTCTTGAGGACCTCGAGAGGCTCTGGAGGACCTCTTGAGGACCATGGGAACCTCTGGAGGACCTCTTGAGGACCTCGAGAACCTCCGGAGAACCTCTTGAGGACCATGAGAACCTCTGGAGAACCTCTTGAGGGCCATGGGACCCTCTGGAGAACCTCCTGAGGACCATGAGAACCTCTTGAGGGCCACGATAACCTCTTGAGGACCTCTTGAGGACCACAGGAACCTCTTGAGGACCTCTTGAGGACCTCGAGAACCTCCGGAGAACCTCTTGAGGACCACGAGAACCTCTGGAGAACCTCTTGGGGACCATGAGAACCTCTGGAGAACCTCTTGGGGACCATGGGAACCTCCGGAGAACCTCCTGAAGGCCACGAGAACCTCTTGAGAACCTCTTGAGGACCACGGGAACCTCTTGAGAACCTCTTGAGGACCACGGGAACCTCTTGAGGACCTCTTGAGGACCTCTTGAGGCTCTGGAGGACCTCTGGAGGACCTGCGGGCGCCGCTCAGCGCAGGGCCAGGATCTCGAGCGCGGTGGCGCGGGCGATGCTCTGGAAGCCGACGCGGAGGTGCTGCCGCCAGAAGCGGCGGTCGCGGCCGTAGACGTTCGCGGGGTAACGGGGGCTGCCTGCGGCCACAGAGGGCGTCGGTGGGGGGGTGGGGGGGGGTGGGGGGTTGTTTTTTTGGGGTGATTGCGCCCCCCCGTTTGGGGTCGTACCGATGCCGTGGAAGATGCGCGCCACCGCTCGCGGGGAGAAGCGGACGTCGTGGTGGACGGACAGGAAATGGCGGATGGAGGAGCAGAGATGGGCGGCCTGGGGGGGGAGGGGGAGAAAGGGGGCGGGGGGGTAAGTGGGGGAGGAGTTGGGGGGGGACTGGGGTGGACTGGGGGGGACTGGGAGTGATCACAATGGATTGGGATGGACTGGGATAGATTAGAATGGACTGGGATGGATCGGGGATGAACTGGGGTGGGACTGGGGTGGACTGGGATGGATCAGGGATGGACTGGGGTGGGACTGGGATGGACTGGGATGGACTGGGATGGATTGGGGATGGACTGGGATAGACTGGGATGGACTGGGATGGATGAGGGATGGACTGGGATGGATTGAGGATGGACTGGGGATGGACTGGGATGGATCAGGGATGGACTGGGATGGATTGGGGATGGTCTGGGGATGGACTGGGATAGATTGGGGATGGACTGGGATGGATCAGGGATGGACTGGGATGGATTGGGATGGACCGGGATGGATTGGGGATGGACCGGGATGGATCAGGGATGGACTGGGGTGGGACTGGGAAGGACTGGGGTAGATCAGGAACGGACTGGGGTGGACAAGGGATGGACTGGGAGTGATCCAGATGGATTGGGATAGACTGGGATGGACTGGGATTGATCCGGGCTGACTGGGGTAGACTGGGATGGACTGAGGCTGACTGGGATTGACTGGGAAGGACTGGGACTGACTGGGATTGAACAGGGCTGACTGGGAAAGACTGGGATGGACTGGGGCTGACTGGGATTGACTGGGATTGATCCAGGCTGACTGGGAAGGACTGGGATGGACTGGGATTGATCCGGGCTGACTGGGATTGACTGGGACTGACTGGGATGGACTGGGACTGATCCGGGCTGATGGGGATGGACTGGGATGGACTGGGGCTGACTGAGATTGATCTGGCCTGACTGGGACTGATCCAGGCTGACTGGGATGGACTGGGATGGACTGGGACTGATCCGGGCTGACTGGGATGGACTGGGACTGACTGGGATGGACTGGGACTGACTGGGATTGATCCGGGATGGACTGGGCTTTACTGGGGCTGACTGGGATTGACCCGGGCTGACTGGGATGGACTGGGATGGACTGGGCTTTACTGGGGCTGACTGGGAAGGACAGGAATGGATTGAGAGGGACTGGGACTGACTGGGATTGATCCGGGCTGACTGGGATGGACTGGGCTTTACTGGGGCTGACTGGGAAGGACAGGAATGGATTGAGAGGGACTGGGACTGACTGGGATTGATCCGGGCTGACTGGGATGGACTGGGCTTTACTGGGGCTGACTGGGAAGGACAGGAATGGATTGAGAGGGACTGGGACTGACTGGGATGGACTGGGACTGATTCGGGCTGACTGGGACTGATCCGGGCTGACTGGGATGGACTGGGACGGACTGGGACTGAGTGGGATGGTTCCCCATGAGGGAACTGCTCACATCCGCAGCGCTGAGGCCTTCGTCCTCCTCCTCATCCTCCTCCTCCTCCTCATCGCGCGCAGCATCACCGGGCTCCTCCTCATCGAAGTATTCCCTCAGCAGAGCCTTCAGCCTCCGGCTCCGCTCCTCCTCCTCCTCCTCTTCCTCCCGTTCGGGGTATGGGGTGCGGCCCTGGAAGGCCACGCTGCACCCCAAAGGGTCAGAGCCATCGCCCCACAGCCGCCCCACAGAGGCACTGGGAATGGCAACTGGGGGCACTGGGAATCCCAGTGGGGTGGCGGGGTGGGAATCCTAAATGGGGGGAATGGGGATCTCAAATGGGGGGGATGGGATCCCGAATGGGGGGGATGGGAACCCCAAAACAGTGTAGGTTGGGATCTCCAAATGGGTGACATTGGGAGACCCAAATGGGGGACATGGGGCCCCCAAAATGAGGGATGCTGGGATCCCCAAATGGGGGATGTGGGGAACAACAAATGGGGGACTCCGGGAATCCCAAAGAGGGATACTGGAAACCCCGAATGGGGGGAAACCCAAATGGGGGACATTGGGAACCCCAAAGCAGTGGATGTTGGGAACCCCAAAATGAGGGATGTGGGGAACCCTAAAGGAGTGGATGTCAGGAACCCCAAAATGAAAGACATGGGGAGCCCCAAATTGGGATATTGGGAACGTCAAATGGGGGACATTGGGAACCCCAAAACAGTGGATGTTGGGAACCCCAAAATGAGGGATGTAGGGAACCCCAAAATGAAAAATATGGGAACCCCAAAGCAGTAGATGTTGTGAACCCCAAAATGAGGGACGTGGGGAACCCCAAACAGGGGACACTGGGAACCCCAAAGCAGTGGATGTGGGAAACCCCAAAACGAAAAACACGGGAACCCCAAAATGAAGCACCTTGGGAACCCAAAAATGGGGGACACTGGGAATCCCAAAGGACTGGACGACGGGAACCCCAAATGGGGGACATTGGGAACCCCAAAGGAGTGGATGTTGGGAAACCCAAAATGAAAAACAGTGGAACCCCAAAACGAGGCACCTTGGGAACCCCAAAATGGGGGACACTGGGAACACCAAAGCAGTGGATTTGGGGAACCCCAACATGAAAAACATGGGAAACCCAAAACGAGGGACACTGGGAACCCCAAAACAGTGGATGTTGGGAACCCCAAAATGAAAAACAGTGGAACCCCAAAACGAGGCACCTTGGGAACCCCAAAATGAGGGACACAGTGAACCCCAAAATGAAGGATACTAGGAATCCCAAAGGACTGGACATGGGGAACAGCAAATGGGGAGGAAACCCGAATAGGGGACATTGGGAACCCCAAAACAGTGGGTGTAGAGAACCCCAAAATGAGGGATGTTAGGAACCCCAAAATGAGGGACACTGGGAACCCCAAAGCAGTGGATGTTAGGAACCCCAAAATGAGGGATGTGAGGAACTCCAAAATGAGGGACATTGGGAACCCCAAAGCAGTGGGTGTTAGGAACCCCAAAATGAGGAATGTGAGGAACCCCAAAATGAGGGACACTGGGAACCCCAAAGCAGTGGATGTTAGGAACCCCAAAATGAGGGATGTGAGGAACTCCAAAATGAGGGACATTGGGAACCCCAAAGCAGTGGGTGTTAGGAACCCCAAAATGAGGAATGTGAGGAACCCCAAAATGAGGGACATTGGGAACCCCAAAGCAGTGGATGTTAGGAACCCCAAAATGAGGAATGTGAGGAACCCCAAAATGAGGGACACTGGGAACCCTAAAGCAGTGGATGTTAGGAACCCCAAAATGAGGGATGTGAGGAACCCCAAAATGAGGGACATTGGGAACCCCAAAGCAGTGGGTGTAGAGAACCCCAAAATGAGGAATGTGAGGAACCCCAAAATGAGGGACATTGGGAACACCAAAGCAGTGGATGTTAGGAACCCCAAAATGAAGGATGTGAGGAACCCCAAAATGAGGGACATTGGGAACCCCAAATCAGTGGATGTTAGGAACCCCAAAATGAGGAATGTGAGGAACCCCAAAATGAGGGACACTGGGAACCCCAAAGCAGTGGATGTTAGGAACCCCAAAATGAGGGATGTTAGGAACCCCAAAATGAGGGACATTGGGAACCCCAAAGCAGTGGATGTTAGGAACCCCAAAATGAGGGATGTGAGGAACCCCAAAATGAGGGACACTGGGAACCCCAAAGCGGGTGGGGGATGTTAGGAACCCCAAAATGAGGAATGTGAGGAACCCCAAAATGAGGGACACTGGGAACCCCAAAGCAGTGGATGTTAGGAACCCCAAAATGAGGGATGTTAGGAACCCCAAAATGAGGGACACTGGGAACCCCAAAGCAGTGGATGTTAGGAACCCCAAAATGAGGGATGTTAGGAACCCCAAAATGAGGGACATTTGGAACCCCAAAGCAGTGGATGTTAGGAACCCCAAAATGAGGGATGTTAGGAACCCCAAAATGAGGGACACTGGGAACCCCAAAGCAGTGGATGTTAGGAACCCCAAAATGAGGGATGTTAGGAACCCCAAAATGAGGGACACTGGGAACCCCAAAGCAGTGGATGTTAGGAACCCCAAAATGAGGGATGTTAGGAACCCCAAAATGAGGGACATTTGGAACCCCAAAGCAGTGGATGTTAGGAACCCCAAAATGAGGAATGTGAGGAACCCCAAAATGAGGGACACTGGGAACCCCAAAGCAGTGGATGTTAGGAACCCCAAAATGAGGAATGTGAGGAACCCCAAAATGAGGGACACTGGGAACCCCAAAGCAGTGGATGTTAGGAACCCCAAAATGAGGGATGTTAGGAACCCCAAAATGAGGGACATTGGGAACCCCAAAGCAGTGGATGTTAGGAACCCCAAAATGAGGAATGTGAGGAACCCCAAAATGAGGGACACTGGGAACCCCAAAGCGGGTGGGGGATGTTAGGAACCCCAAAATGAGGAATGTGAGGAACCCCAAAATGAGGGACACTGGGAACCCCAAAGCAGTGGATGTTAGGAACCCCAAAATGAGGGATGTTAGGAACCCCAAAATGAGGGACATTTGGAACCCCAAAGCAGTGGATGTTAGGAACCCCAAAATGAGGAATGTGAGGAACCCCAAAATGAGGGACACTGGGAACCCCAAAGCAGTGGATGTTAGGAACCCCAAAATGAGGGATGTTAGGAACCCCAAAATGAGGGACACTGGGAACCCCAAAGCAGTGGATGTTAGGAACCCCAAAATGAGGGATGTTAGGAACCCCAAAATGAGGGACATTTGGAACCCCAAAGCAGTGGATGTTAGGAACCCCAAAATGAGGAATGTGAGGAACCCCAAAATGAGGGACACTGGGAACCCCAAAGCAGTGGATGTTAGGAACCCCAAAATGAGGGATGTTAGGAACCCCAAAATGAGGGACACTGGGAACCCCAAAGCAGTGGATGTTAGGAACCCCAAAATGAGGGATGTTAGGAACCCCAAAATGAGGGACATTTGGAACCCCAAAGCAGTGGATGTTAGGAACCCCAAAATGAGGAATGTGAGGAACCCCAAAATGAGGGACACTGGGAACCCCAAAGCAGTGGATGTTAGGAACCCCAAAATGAGGAATGTGAGGAACCCCAAAATGAGGGACACTGGGAACCCCAAAGCAGTGGATGTTAGGAACCCCAAAATGAGGGATGTTAGGAACCCCAAAATGAGGGACATTGGGAACCCCAAAGCAGTGGATGTTAGGAACCCCAAAATGAGGAATGTGAGGAACCCCAAAATGAGGGACACTGGGAACCCCAAAGCGGGTGGGGGATGTTAGGAACCCCAAAATGAGGAATGTGAGGAACCCCAAAATGAGGGACACTGGGAACCCCAAAGCAGTGGATGTTAGGAACCCCAAAATGAGGGATGTGAGGAACCCCAAAATGAGGGACACTGGGAACCCCAAAGCAGTGGATGTTAGGAACCCCAAAATGAGGGATGTGAGGAACCCCAAAATGAGGGACACTGGGAACCCCAAAGCAGTGGGTGTTAGGAACCCCAAAATGAGGGATGTTAGGAACCCCAAAATGAGGGACATTGGGAACCCCAAAGCAGTGGATGTTAGGAACCCCAAAATGAGGGATGTTAGGAACCCCAAAATGAGGGACATTTGGAACCCCAAAGCAGTGGATGTTAGGAACCCCAAAATGAGGAATGTGAGGAACCCCAAAATGAGGGACACTGGGAACCCCAAAGCAGTGGATGTTAGGAACCCCAAAATGAGGAATGTGAGGAACCCCAAAATGAGGGACACTGGGAACCCCAAAGCAGTGGATGTTAGGAACCCCAAAATGAGGGATGTTAGGAACCCCAAAATGAGGGACATTGGGAACCCCAAAGCAGTGGATGTTAGGAACCCCAAAATGAGGAATGTGAGGAACCCCAAAATGAGGGACACTGGGAACCCCAAAGCGGGTGGGGGATGTTAGGAACCCCAAAATGAGGAATGTGAGGAACCCCAAAATGAGGGACACTGGGAACCCCAAAGCAGTGGATGTTAGGAACCCCAAAATGAGGGATGTGAGGAACCCCAAAATGAGGGACACTGGGAACCCCAAAGCAGTGGATGTTAGGAACCCCAAAATGAGGGATGTGAGGAACCCCAAAATGAGGGACACTGGGAACCCCAAAGCAGTGGGTGTTAGGAACCCCAAAATGAGGGATGTGGGGAACCCTAAAGCAGTGGATGTTGGGAACCCCGAAACGAGGGACACCGGGAACCCCAAATGGGGAGACAGGGAACCCCAAAGCGGGTGGGGGTGACCCCCGAATCCCCCCTCACCTCTGGAAGGCGCTGAGGCAGCGCCGGAGCCGCCGCAGCTCGGCTGAGCGTCGTCGTCGTGTGCGGCGGAGCAGGAAGAGGCACGCGGCGTCCGACTCCGCCCCGCTCAGATCGCCGTACGAGCGCACGCGGAACGCCGGCTCCGAAAATTCCACGGCCACGCCGACGTCCCGGCCCGCCCCGAGCAACGCGCGCCGCACCAGCGATGCCTCCCAGCCCAGCGAGTCGCTGAGGGCGATGAGGTCGAAGCGGATGGAGGAGGAGGAGGGAGGAGGGGGGGACAGGGAGAGGGCGGCGGCCAACGGGGGGCAGCTGTGGGGGGGAAAGGGGGAGGGGGTCAGAGAGGGGGAGGGGTGGGAATGGGGGAAGGGGGATTGGGGAGGGTGAAATGGGATTGGGAAGAGTGAAAGGGGATGGAAACCCCAAAATAATGGGATCGGAAACCCCAAAATGGGATCGGAAATCTCAAAATGGGACTGTAAACCACAAAATGGGACTGGAAACTCTGAAGTGGGACTGGAAACGCCAAAATGGGATTGGAAACACTAAAATGGGATCGGAAACCCCAAAATGGGATCGGAAATCTCAAAATGGGACTGTAAACCACAAAATGGGACTGGAAACCCCAAAATGGGATCGGAAACTCCAAAATGGGATCGGAAATCCCAAAATGGGATCGGAAATCTCAAAATGGGACTGTAAACCACAAAATGGGACTGGAAACTCCGAAGTGGGATTGGAAACGCCAAAATGGGATTGGAAACACTAAAATGGGATCGGAAACCCCAAAATGGGATCGGAAACCCCAAAATGGGATCGGAAATCTCAAAATGGGACTGTAAACCACAAAATGGGACTGGAAACTCTGAAGTGGGATTGGAAACACTAAGATGGGATCAGAAGTGCAAAAATGGGACTGGAAACTCTAAAATGGAGTTGGAAACTCTAAAATGGGACTGGAAACTCTAAAATGGAGTCGGGAACTCTAAAATGGGACTGGAAACTCTAAAATGGAGTTGGAAACTCTAAAATGGGACTGGAAACTCTAAAATGGAGTCGGAAACACTAAAATGGGACTGAAAACTCTGAAGTGGGATTGGAAACGCCAAAGTGGGATTGGAAACACTAAAATGGGATCGGAAACGCAAAAATGGAGTCAGAAACACCAAAATGGGACTGGAAACTCTAAAATGGAGTCGGAAACACTAAAATGGGACTGGAAACTCTAAAATGGAGTCGGGAACTCTAAAATAGGACTGGAAACTCTAAAATGGAGTCGGAAACTAAAATAGGATCAGAAACCCCAAAATGGGACTGGAAACCTTGAAATGGGACTGTAAACCCCAAAATGGGACTGGAAACCCCAAAATGGGATAGGAAACACCAAAGTGGGATGGGAAACACTAAGATGGGATTTGAAACTCTAACGTGGGATCGGAAACTCTAAAATGGGACTGGAAACCATAAAAATGGGATCAGAAACACCAAAACAGGACTGGAAACTCTAAAATGGGACCGGAAACACTAAAATGGGATTGGAAACTCTAAAATGGAGTCGGAAACTTTAAAATGGGATCAGAAACACCAAAATGGGATTTGAAACTCTAAAATGGGACCAGAAATGCTAAAATGGGATCAGAACCCCAAAATTGGACTGGAAACTCTAAAATGGGTTCAGAAACCAAAATATGGGTTCAGAAATGCTAAAATGGGATCAGAAACTCTGAAATGGAGTCCGAAATTTTATAATGGAGTTGGAAACCCCAAAATGGGATTTGAAACCCCAAAATGGGATTGGAAACTCTAAAATGGGATCAAAAATGCCAAAATGGGATCGGAAACACCACAGTGGGATCGGGAACTCTAAAAAGAGATCAGAAACCCTAAAATGGGATCAGAAACCCCCAAATGGGATCAGAACCACTAAAATGGGATCAGAGCACTCAACAGCGGGATCCCCAGTCCCACTATCCCCAGTGCCCCCAGTTTGAACCCCCGTGCCGCCAGTTTGAACACCAGTGCCACCAGTCTGAAGCCCAGTGCCCCCAGCTCTGCCCCAGTGCCCCCAGTTCTGTCCCCAGTGCCCCCAGTTTAATAGCCAGTGCCCCCAGTTCTGCCCCAGTGCCCCCAGTTCAATAGCCAGTGCCCCCATTTCAATAGCCATTGCCCCCAGTTCTGCCCCAGTGCCCCCAGTTCAATAGCCAGTGCCCCCAGTTCTGCCCCAGTGCCACCAGTTTGAAGCCCAGTGCCCCCAGTTCTTCCCCAGTGCCCCCAGTTCTTCCCCGGTGCCCCCAGTTCAACCCCCACCACCACAGTTCCATTCCCACCGCCCCGCAGCCCCACCCCCAACGCCACCACTCCTCTCCCAGTGCTCCCAGTTCCGTCCCAGTGCCGCCCCGCGCACCTTCGTGCCGCGGCGCGGAGCTGAGCGTGCCCCCCGGCGCAGCTGACGGTGCACATGGCATATGTGTGGGGCAGCAGCTCCAGCCAGCGGCGCGGGTGCAGCTCCAGGTAGCACAGCAGCGTCTCGATGGCTGCGGGGGGAGGGGAGGGACCCCAAATCCGGAATGGGTGGGGTCGATCCCGTTCCCATGTTGGGATGTCCCGTTCACATTCCCATATGGAGCGATCATGATCCCATTCCCATATTGGGCCATCCCAATCCCATTCCCACACTGGGCCATCCTAATCCCAATCCCATTCCCAACACCGTTCCCCATCCTAATCCCAATCCCAATCCCACGTAGGCCCGAACCAATCCCAATCCCATTCCCACAAAGGCCCATCCCATTCCCATTCCCATTTCCATTCCCAACCCCATTCCCACATAGGCTCATCCCGATCCCATTCCCATATTGGGCCATCCTAATCCCAACCCCATTCCCAACCCCATTCCCAGTCCCATTCCCACATAGGCCCATCCTAATCTCAATCCCATTCCCATATAGGTCCATCCCAATCCCATTCCCATTTTGGACCATCCTGATCCCATTTCCATATTGGACAATCCCAATCCTGTTCCATATTGATCCATCCCAATCCCATTCCCAGTTCCCTTTTGGGACATCCCAATCCCAGTAGCATTTCTGAGCAATCCCAATCCCATTCCCACACTGGGATATCCCAGTCCCATTCCCAATTCCATACTGGGCGCTCCCAATCCCATTCCCACATAGGCCCATCCCATTCCCAATCCCATTCCCACACAGGTCCATCCCAATCCCATTCCCAACAGGTCCATCCCATTCCCAATCCCATTCCCACACAGGTCCATCCCAATCCCATTCCCAACTGGTCCATCCCATTCCCAATCCCATTCCCACATAGGTCCATCCCAATCCCAATCCCACACAGGTCCATCCCAATTCCAATCCCACACAGGCCCATCCCAATCCCAATCCCACACAGGCCCATCCCATTCCCAATCCCAATCCCACACAGGTCCATCCCATTCCCAATCCCAATCCCACACAGGTCCATCCCAATCCCAATCCCATTCCCAACAGGTCTATCCCATTCCCAATCCCACACAGGTCCATCCCAATCCCAATCCCAATCCCACATAGGTCCATCCCATTCCCAATCTCAACCCCACACAGGTCCATCCCAATCCCAATCCCAATCCCACACAGGCCCATCCCAATCCCAATCCCAATCTCAATCCCACATAGGTCCATCCCATTCCCATTCCCAATCCCACACAGGTCCATCCCAATCCCAATCCCATTCCCAACAGGTCCATCCCATTCCCAGTCCCATTCCCACATAGGTCCATCCCATTCCCAACCTCAATCCCACACAGGTCCATCCCAATCCCAATCCCATATCTCTCCAACCCACTCCCGCCCGCTCACCTTCCTCCCTCACGTCCAGGTCGTGCACGATGCTCTCGATGGGGATGGCGCGCTCGTGTTTGTAGCACGCACGACCTCCACCCTCCTCCACATCGTCCCCGTCCGACGCCACACTATCCCGATTCCCCTCCTCCGCGCTGACCCCATTCCCAACCTCCGCATCCCGGTTGTCCTCCACGTTGAGCTCCACCATCTCGGAGTCGCTCACCTCCCCACCCTACAACGCACATTGGGGTCACGTCTCCGTTCCCCCCATCTCCCGCCGTCGGTCACCCTTCCCCCGACCCCAAATCGACCCCGAATGGATTGGGGTTCTTCCCGGACTCACGGTGGCGAGGATACGGCGCCGGCGCTGCAACTCTCGGCATCGGCACGGGGGGAACGCGGCGCGCACCAATTTCTTGATGGTCAACGGGTCCACGGCGTCGGCGAAGATGTGGCGCCGCAGCTCGTAGCGGTCGGACCCCTGACAAAGGGAGTTTTAGGGTTCCGTGCATCACCCCAATGGGTTTTAGGGCTCCCCAATGAATTTTGGGGTTCCCCAAAGATGCCCCAATGGATTTCAGGGCTCTGTGTGGCACCCCAAAATTTCCCCACTGGGTTTTAGGGTTCACCAATGAGCTTTAGAGTTCCCCAAAGACATCCCAATGGCTTTTAGGGCTCCCCGATGAATTTTGGGGTTCCCCAAAGATGCCCCAATGGATTTTGTGGCTTCATGTGTCAACCCAAAGGTGCCCCAAGGGGTTTTAGGGGTCGCCAATGAACTTTAGGGTTCACCAAAGATACCCCAACGGATTTTAGGGCTCCATGTGTCACCCCAAAGGCGCCCCAATGGGTTTTAGGGCTCCCCGATGAATTTTGGGGTTATACAAAGATGCCCCAATGGGATTGAAGACTCCCCGTGTCACCCCAAAGGCACCCCAATGGGTTTTAGGGCTCCGTGTGGCACCCCAATGGCTTTTAAGGCTTCTTGGGTCAACCCAAAGGTACACCAATGAGATTTAGGGTTTCCCCAAAGATGTCCCAATGGATTTCAGGGCTCTGTGTGGCACCCCAAAATTTCCCCAATGGGTTTTAGGGCTCCATGTGACACCCCAATTATGCCTCAATGGGTTTTTGAGCTCCATGTGTCACCCCATAGGTCCCCCAATGGGATTTAGGTCTCTACGCGTCCCCCCGAAGTGCCCCAAAAGCTTTTAGGTCTCCACACGTCCCCCACAGATCCCTCCCAACTCCATTCAGGACACTCCTCATCCTCCCCCACAACGCCGACCCCACTGTAGGCAAACAACACCTCTCCCCCACCCCCCACGCCCCCCCATAACCCCAAAGAACCATCACCTCCGGGTCCAGGAAGAGGTGGCACTGAGCCGGTTCTCCGTCCCTCCCGGCGCGGCCGATCTCCTGCACGTAGCTCTCGAAGCTCCTCGGCATGTGGTAGTGCACCACGGCGCGCACGTCCGCCTTGTCCAGGCCCATCCCGAAGGCCACCGTGGCCACCACCACGCGCAGGCGGCCGCTCATGAAGGCGGACTGCACGCGCCGCCGCTCGGCGCCCGACAGCCCCGCGTGGTACGCGTCCGCGATCTGCTCCGCTGGGATGCGGCGCCTGCTCTTGGCTCCTCCGAAGGAAAAGGAGAAATAACGTCAGCCAACGTTGGCCTTCTTGGCCACCACGGCCCAGTGTTGGCCAACGTTGGCCTTCTTGGCCAACAGGGCCCAGTGTTGGCCACCAATGGTCTTACTGGCCACCAGGGCACACTGTTGGCCAATGTTGGCCTTCGTGGCCACCAGGACCCCGTGTTGGCCACTGTTGGCCTTCATGGCCACCAGGACCCCGTGTTGGCCACTGTTGGTCTTCTAGGACAGCAGGGCCCCGTGTTGGCCACCACAGCACAATATTGGCCACCAGTGGTCTTACCGGCCCCCAGGGGCCAGTGTTGGCCATTTTTTTGGCCTTCTTGGCCACCAGGGCTCACTGTTGGCCACCACTGACCTTTCTGGCCACCAGGGCACACTGCTGGCCACCAGTGGTCTTACTGGCCAGCAGGGCACACTGTTGGCCACTTTTTTGGCCTTCTTGGCCAGCAGGGCTCACTGTTGGCCACCACTGGCCTTCTTGGCCACCAGGGCACACTGTTGACCTCAAGTGCTCTTACTGACCACCAGGGCCCAGTGTTGGCCACTTTTTTGGCCTTCTTGGCCACCAGGGCAGAATACTGGCCACCAGTGCCCAGTGTTGGCCACCACTGGCCTTTCTAGCCACCAGGGCACACTACTGACCATAGACGACCTGTTGGCCACCATTGGCCTTCTTGACCACCAGGGCACACTACTGACTCTTTGTCAACCCATGGCCACTTTTTTGGACTTCTTGGCCACCAGGGCACACTGCTGGCCACCAGTGGTCTTAGTGGCCAACAGGGAACACTACTGACTCATGGTCAACCTGCTGGCCACTTCAGCACACTATTGGCCACCGTTGGCCTTCTTGGCCACGAGGGCACACTGCTGGCCCCAGTTGGCCTTCATGGCCACCTCAGCACGCTGTTGGCCACCGATGACCTCCTTGGCCACCTCAGCGCATCGTTGTTGCTCCGGGTGCTCTGTACCTGGCGCAGCGTCGTCGAGCGGCATGTCCTGCAGACAGGTGCGGAGCATCGCGGCCACGCGGCTCGTGTCCTCTCGGCGCGTGCAGTACACGATGACGGAGCGGAGCGGGGTGAAGCGCTTGCTGCAAAGCAGACTGACGAGTGCCTGGGGGTAACGAGGGCACCGAGGTTTAGGGCTAATGAAAATCCAAAGCAACGAGCCAAGACATGGAGCCTTGTACGCACGTCCAGAGATCTCCCCATCCCTAGCCTGTTTAACACCCACCACTCAGATCCACCCTTGTCCCTTCCTGGACTCATCCCTGCCCGGTCCTTGTCCTGTCCCCATCCGGTGCCTGTCCACATTCAATCCCTGGCCCCACAAATCCCCATCCTCACATCCGTCCCCATTCTTATCTGCACCCTGCCCCCATCCCTCCCCAATCCTCATCCCCTCCTGGTCCCCATCCAGTCCCAGTCTGTACTCCCTTTCTGTCCCATCCCATTCCCAATCCCTATTCCATCACCGTCCCTATCCCTATTTCCATCCCTGTCCCTCTTCCATCCCCATCCCGTCCCTATGCATCCCCATCCCCCATCCCCATCCTGTCCCTATCCATCCCCCATCCCGTCCCTATCCATCCCCATCCCCATCCCACCCCTATCCATCCCCCATCCCCATCCTACCCCTATCCATCCCCCATCCCACCCCTACCCGGTCACGGTCCTGCTCCACGGACACAGAGAGGCGCAGGTTTTCTGGCACGGCGGAGCACCGCACGGCGATGCCATTGTCCCTCGGGATGCCAAGGTGTGCTGCCACGTCCCGCACTGTCGCCAGGGTGGCCGTGGCCGTCAGAGCCAGGAAGCAGCGCACGCCCAGGCGCTCCCGGAGCACCTGCAGGAGTGGGGAGAGAGGAAGGTGGGAGGAAGACGGCGAGAGGAGGAGGAGGAGGAGGAAGATGGTGAGAGGAGGAGAAGGAGAAGGAGAAGGAAGATGGTGAGAGGAGGAGGAGGAGGAGTAGGAGGAAGGTGGCCAGAGGAGGAGGAGGAGGAGGAGGAAGATGGCGGGAGGAGGAGGAGGAAGATGGCGAGAGGAGGAGAAGGAGCTGAGGACAAGAGGAAGACAGCAAGAGAAGGAGGATGAGGAAGAAGATGAGCGAGAGGAAGAGGAGGTGAGGAAGATGGTGAGGAGATGAGGAGGAGATGAAGGATGAGGAAGACAGCGAGAGGAGGAGGACGAGGAAGACGGTGAGAAGAAGAGGTGAGAAGGATGAGGTTGACAATGAGAGGAGGAGGACAAGGAAGAGGAAGACAGCGAGAGGAGGAGGAGGTGAGGAGGAAGAAGATGGTGAGAGGAGGAGGATGTGAGGAAGAGGAGCAAAAGAGGATGACAGCATGAGGAGAAGGAGATGAGGCAGAAGAGGACAAGAGGAAGACAGCGAGAAGAGGAGGAGGTGGAGGATGAGGAAGACAGTAAGAGGAGGAGGAGGTGAGAAGAGGATGAGGAAGACAGTGAGAAGAGGAAGAGGTGAGGAGAAGGAAGAGGAAGACAGAGAGAGGAGGATAAGGAAGAGGAAGACAACAAGAGGAGGAGGAGGTGAGAAGAGGAGGAGCACAAGAGGATGACAGCATGAGAAGAGGATAAGGAGGCAGAGGAGGACAAGAGGAAGACAGAGAGGAGAGAAGAGAAGGAGGTGGAAGATGAAGAAGACAGCAAGAGGAGGAGGAGGAGGTGAGAAGAGAATGAGGAAGGCAGTGAGAAGAGGATGTGGAAGACAGTGAGAAGAGGAAGGCAGAGAGAAGAGGAAGGCAGAGAGAAGAGGAGACAGTGAGGAGAAGGATGAGGACGACAACGAAAGGAGGAGGAAGTTGGCGAGGGGAGGAGGAGGACAAGAAAGAGGAAGGCAGAGAGATGAGGAGACAGTGAGGAGGAGGAAGATGGCAAGAGGAAAAGGAGGTGAGAAGAGGAAGAGGAAGACAGAGGAGAAGGAGATGAGAAGCGGAAGACGGCGAGGAGAGGAAGAGGTGAGGAGCGTCGCCGTGCGAGGCCTCACGCACCTTGCAGAGCCGCAGGTAGCTGGGGCGGAAGTTGTGGGACCACTCGGAGACGCAGTGAGCTTCGTCAATGCAGACGAAGGCCACGGGCGGGAGCTGGTGGGCGGGGGGCAAGCAGCAGCAGCCCGAGGAGCCCGCGCCCACCACAGCTTCAGGGGACAGCAGCAGAACCTGCGCCGAACCGTCCCGCACGCGTCGCAGAGCCGCGTCCCGCTGCGCCCGGCTCAGCTGAGAGTGCACGCACACGGCGCGGAGGCACGAGGGGAGTCCTGACACCTGCACGGGGTGCAATGGGATCGCGTGGGGTGGGGGAGGTGGGATGTATTGGGATGGAATGGGGTGGGGTGGGTGGGACAGGATGGGGAGGGAGGGAGGGATAGGGGAGCGCAAGGAGGGAACGGGATGGGAGGGAAGGGATGGGGTGGAAAGGGATGGGATGGGGTGGGATGGAAAGGAATGGGACGGAAAGGGATGGGATGGAATGGGATGAGATGGAAAGGGATAGAAAGGGATGGGATGAAAAGGGATGGAAAGGGATGGAATGGAAAGGGATGGGATGGGAAGGGATGGGATGGGGAGGGGAGGAACAGGAAGGGGAGGGACGGGAATGGGAGGGATGGGACAGGATGGGGTGGGGTGTACTGGGATGGGATGTGGAGTGATGTGGGGGAATGTTCTCCTTGGGGTTGGCCCAAGGGAATGGGCGTGGGAACTGACCCCGGAGAGGTTCTGGAAATGGGGAGATGCGGCACTGGGGGATGTGGTGGGGTGAAGTGGGGGCGGCTCCAACTCTAAGGATTCTATTTGGGGTCACGGTGGGGTGGGGATGGGGATGTTGAAGGTCTTCTCCAACCCTAAGGTATCTATTTAGGATCATGGTGGGGGTTGGACTGGGGATCTCAGAGGTGTTTTCCAACCCTAAGGGTTCTATGCTTACATTTAGGGTCACAGTGATAATGGGGATCTTGAAGATCTTCTTCAGTCCTAAGGATTCTATTTAGGGCGGGGTTGGGGATGTTGGTCTTCTCCAACCTTAATGATTCCATGCTTATATTTAAGGTCGTGACGGTGATGGGGATCTCAGAGAGCTTCTCCAACCCTAAGGATTCTATTTAGGGTAAGGGTAAGGATAGAGCTGGGGATCTTAGAGTCATGGTGGGGAAGGGTTGGGTATCTTAAAAAGTCTTCTCCAGCCCTAATGACTGCATGGTTCTGTTTGGGGTTGCGGAAGGGATGAGGTTGGACAGGTGACCTTCGGGATCTTAGGGTCATAGTGAGGTTGGGTTGGCGATGTTGGAGGTCTTCTCCAACCCTAAGGTTTCTCTGTGGGGTCATGATGGGTATGGAGCTGGGGATCTTAGGGTCGTGGTGAGGGAGGATTGGGTTGGGGATGTTGGAGGTCTTCTCCAACCCTAAGGTTTCTATGTGGGGTCATGGTAGGGATGGAGCTGGGGATCTTAAGGTCGTGGTGGGGTGGAAATGTTGGAGATCTTCTCCAACCCTAAGGTTTCTATTTGGGGTCATGATGGGTATGGAACTGTGGATCTTAGGGTCATGGTGGGGGAGGGTTGGTTGAGGATCCTAGAGGTCTTCTCCAACCCTAACGATTGCATGGTTCTGTTTGGGGGCGTGGAAGGGATGGTGTTGGACATCTGACCTTTGGGATTTTAGGGTCATGGTGGGGTTGGGTTGAGGACACTGGGTCTTTTCCCACCTCAGCGCTACGGAGGTCATCCGTCATACCTGGTCATTCATCAGCGACACCAACGGCGAGATGACCAGCGCGATGCTCCGTGAGCGTTTGTGGTACAGGAAGGCGGGCAGCTGGTAGCATAGCGACTTCCCCATCCCCGTGGGGAGCACGACCAACGTGGAGAGCCCTGAGCAGGGTGGGATGGGGACCAGGGTTGGAAAATGGAGGCGGATGAGGTGAGCGGGAACAGAGCAGGGTGAAAACGCACCGGAGAGGATCCTCATGATGGCCACCTCCTGGCCGAGGCGGAAGGAGCTGTAGCCCAACTCGGAGAGCGCATCCAGCACTTCCGTGGGAGTCACTGAGCAAAAAGGGAGGGGTTAGGAGAACAGGAGATGAGGTATTGGGGGTGGAAAGGTGGTCGAGGCCTCACCTGGTGGCTTCCCATCTGGCCCCAAGCTGTAGAGGGGCTCCACGGGTGGAGGGGGTGAGGGGGGTTCGTAGGGCGGCCGCTGCACGTCCAGGTACGGGGTCAGCCCTGAGAGCGTGGCTCCGTCCTGGTCAGTGCTCAGTGCTGGGGGTGGAGGTGATGGTCAGTGTGGATGAAGGCTCAGGGGGAGAGGGGAACGGACTGAGGGCTGCGGGGTCTCACCAGGGAGCTTGTGGTAAACGGTGTTGGTCCGGCGGGCCACCTCTTCCAGCGTGGGCAGGGGATCATCCTCCTCTTCTTCATCGTTGGGATGGAAAGGTTCTGAAGGCGGCGGTGGGTGGGCAGAGGTGTCTGGAGGGAGAAGATGGTCCTCAAGGAGAAGGAGGCAGTGGTGGTGCCATATGGACCCAGAAGGAGCAGATGGTGGGGCCCATATAGACTTAGAAGGAGCATGAGGAGGTGGCGGTGCCGTATGGACCCAGAAGGGCCACCACAGGGAGATGGTGGTGTCCATGTGGACCCAGAAGGACCATAAGGAGGTGGTGGTGCCCATGTGGACACAGAAGGCCCTTCACAAGAAGTTAGTGGTTCCCATATGGACTTAGAAGGACCATAAGGTGGTGGTGGTATCCATGTGGATCCAGAAGGACCACCACAAGTTGATGGTGGTGCCCACGTGGACCCAGAAGGACCTTCACAAGAAGTTAGTGGTGCCCACATGGACTTAGAAGGACCATAAGGTGGTGGTGGTATCCATGTGGATCCAGAAGGACCACCACAAGTTGATGGTGGTGCCCACGTGGACCCAGAAGGACCTTCACAAGAAGGTGGTGGCACCCACGTGGACCAGAAGGACCTTCACAAGAAGTTGATGGTGCCCACGTGGACCCAGAAGGCCCACCACGAAGAGATGGGAGCTGCTGAGATCCCCGACCCACTCACCTCTCCCCCGGCACTGTGCAGCCCAGTGCCCATGTGCTCCACACTTGAAGCAAACATCCGAGCTCCGATCCGCGCCGTCGCCGCCTCCGAACCACGCCGCTTTCTTCCGCCACTTCTCCTTCCACACCTGTGACCGATTTCATGTCATTTCCCCCCCATTTTTTCCTTCCTCCTCCCCGGGAGGAGGAAATGGGGACACCAGGACCTGAAATGGAGACAACGGGACGCTGCCATACCTGCTTGCGGAGCTGCCTTCCCCGCAGCACTCCGCTCCGCACGTGGGATCTGCTCTTCAGGTTGAGCCGCACGAAGTTGCCGTGGGGCCGCCGAGGAGCTCTGCGGGAAACCAAGACGTCGTCAGGGTGGGGACCGAGGACCCAGTAAGAGCGAGAGCACACCCCGATGGGGCAGCACTGGGGTGGGGGAAGGTGGAATAGACCCATTTTTGGAGGCTCCCACCTGGCAGGGAGCGCTTTGCTGGCGGCCCTGGGCTTCTTCTCCTCCACCTCGAAGTCACCCAGAAGGTTTTCAGATGGGGACAGAGCTGCTTTTCTCCGCTTTGGGGCGGCTGTATGCTCTCCATTGCCATCCTCTAGGCACGACCTCTTCCTGCGGGCAGCTCTGGGCTTTGACACATCAACAGCTCCGTCCCGAGCGACGCCACAACGTCCCGTGTCACCTTTGGGTGCCACTGTCCCCTCATCATGTCCTGCAGTCCCCCTTTTCCGACCCCGAGATCTCAGTGTCCCCACTTCAGGTCCTGGTGTACGCTCTTCACGTCCCAATGTCCCCACTTCAGGTCCTGGTGTCCCCTCTTCACGTCCCGTTGTCTCCATTTCAGGTCCTGGTGTCCCCATTTCAGGTCTTGGTGTCCCTCTTTTCCTCCTTGTTCTCACCTCTTTGCGTCCCCGTGTCCCCATTTCAGGTCCTGGCGGTGCCACTGCTGGTTCCAGGATCCTCTCTTCACATCCCACCGTCAGCTCTTTGAGTCTCGCCGTCCTCCTTCTGGGTCCCGGTGTCCCCTCTTCAGGTCTTGGCACCTCTTCTTCACGTCCCGCTGTCCCCATTCCACGTTCCCGTGTCCTTACTCCAGTCCTTGTCCCTTCTTCACATCCCAGTGTCCCCAGTTCAGGTCCCAGCGTCCCCTCTTTGTGTCCTGGTGTCTCAGTCTCAGGTCCCAGCATCCCCACTTCACGTCTCAGTGTCCTCACTCCAGCTCTTGCCTCCATTTCACATCCCAGTGTCCTCATTTCGGGTCCTGGAGTCCCCTCATCCTGTCCTGGTGTCCTCACTCCAGATCTTGTCCCCATTTCAGGTCCTGGTGTCCCCATTTCAGCTCCTGGTGTCCCCATTTCAGCTCCTGGCATCCTCACTCCAGCTCTCGTCCACTCTTTGTGTCCTAGTGTCCCCATTCCAGGTCCCGGTGTCCTCACTCCAGCTCTTGTCCACTCTTCATGTCCTGGTGTCCCCCTTTCAGGTCCTGGTGTCTCCATTTCATCTCCCGTCGTCCCCACCCCAGCTCCTGTCCCCTCATCCCATCCTCGTGTCCCCACTCCAAATCCCACCCCCCCCTCTTCGCATCCCGTCGTCTCCTGGCACCGTCGCAGCCACCCGGGATCGAGCGACCCCAACCTCCGCGCCACCGTCTCCTTCAGCCTCTGGAACCGCTCCGTTTGGGGACGAGGTCTCGGCCCCGAGGCTGCGATGAGCGGCGCCAGCCCTCGCACGGCGGCGGGGAGGACGTCGGTCGCTTCGTCGCGCAGAGCGGACAGGGACGTGGCCTCCGCCGTGGCTTTCCTCCTGGCGGTCAGGCTCTTCCTCACCACTGCCGACGACGTCGCCTGAGGATGAGAAGAGGGAGTTCGGGGCGATCCGCAGCCCCAAAATCGCATCTTTTCACCCCAAAGCGAGAGCAGCGCTCCCCATGTCCGGGGAGGAGAGCAGTCCCCACCAACCGATGTCTTCCGGTGGGGGATCAAACGCCTCCTGCCCACCCCACGCCCCTAAATCTGTAGGGCTGTGCCCACCCCACCCCCCCAAATCTGTAGGACTACATCCACACCACAGCCCCACACCTGTAGGCTTGTGCCCACCTCATAACCCCAGATCTGTAGGACCACATCCACACCACAGCCCCACACCTTTAGGGTTGTGCCCATCCCACACCCCACACCTGTAGGGCAATGTCCACCCCATGCCCCATACCTGTAGGGCTGTACCCAACCCCACAGCCCCACACCTGTAGGGCAATGTCCACCCCATGCCCCACACCTGTAGGGCTGTACCCAACCCCACAGCCCCACACCTGCAGGGCAATGTCCACTCCATGCCCCACACCTGTAGGGTTGTACCCAATCCCACAGCCCCACACCTGTAGGGTCGCACCCACCCCCTACCCCTAAATCTGTAGGATCGTGCCACCCCACAGCCCCACACCTGTAGGGCAGTGCCCAGGTTGGCCTTCAGCCTCATCCCATAGAGCTGCGCTGATGCGGACGGTGGCCGTGGCTGCCGCGTCCCGGGGACCTTTGGCTGCCGGTTCAGGTGCGCCCCCCAGGAGCCCGAGTCCTGCGGAGGTGACGGGAGGTGGGGAGCACGGAGGACACTGAGAGGGGAACACCGGGAGTGGGGGGTGGGCAACCAACGGGGGGCAACAAGCTGATGGCCAAGGTGAGCTGGTGGCCACCATGAGTTGGGTGTGGGCAACCAAGAGGGGGCCACCATGAGTTGGGTGGGGGTAATTAAGAGGGGGCCAACATAAGTTGGGTGTGGGCAAGCAAGAGGGGGCCACTGGGAGCTCGGGGTGGGCAACCAAGAGGGGGCAAGAAGATGATGGCCAAGGGGAGTTGGTGGCTGTGAGCTGGCCATAGGTAGCCATGAGTTGGCCGTAGGTAGCCATAATGGAGGGCCACCAAGAGTTGGCCATAAACAGCCATGAGAAAGGGCCACCATGAGTTGGCTGCAGGTAGCCATGAGTTGGCTGCAGGTAGCCATGAGCTGGCTGTAGGTAGCCACGTGGGATGGCCACCATGAGTTGGCCATAAGTAGCCATGATGGAGGGCCACCATGAGTTGGCCATAGGTAGCCATGAGTTGGCTGTAGGTAGCCATGACGGAGGGCCACCATGAGTTGGCCGTAGGTAGCCATGAGTTGGCCACAGGTAGCCATGAGTTGGCTGCAGGTAGCCATGAGTTGGCTGTAGGTAGCCATGAGCTGGCTGTAGGTAGCCACAAGGGATGGCTACCATGAGTTGGCTATAAGTAGCCATGATGGAGGGCCACCATGAGTTGGCTCTAGGTAGCCACAACAGAGGGCCACCATGAGTTGGCTACCACAGGGAGCCATGAGTTGGCTACCACAGGGAGCCACGAGTTGGCCGCTGGTAGCCATGAGTTGGCCGCAGGTAGCCATGAGCTGGCCGCAGGTAGCCATGAGCTGGCTGTAGGTAGCCATGAGCTGGCCGCAGGTAGCCATGAGCTGGCTGTAGGTAGCCACGAGGGAGGGCCACCATGAGTTGGCCACAGATAGTCATGAGGGATGGCTCTCATGAGTTGGCCGCAGGTAGCCATGAGTTGGCTGTAGGTAGCCACGTGGGATGGCCACCATGTGTTGGCTGTAGGCAGCCATGACGGAGGGCCACCATGAGTTGGCCGTAGGTAGCCATGAGTTGGCTGTAGGTAGCCATGACGGAGGGCCATCATGAGTTGGCTCTAGGTAGCCACAACAGAGGGCCACCATGAGTTGGCTACCACATGTAGTCATGAGTTGGCCGCAGGTAGCCATGAGTTGGCTGTAGGTAGCCATGAGCTGGCTGTAGGTAGCCACGAGGGATGGCCACCATGAGCTGGCCGCAGGTAGCCATGAGTTGGCTCTAGGTAGCCATGAGGGAGGGCCATCATGAGTTGGCTCAAGGTAGCCACAACAGAGGGCCACCATGAGTTGGCTACCACAGGTAGCCATGAGTTGGCCGTAGGTAGCCATGAGCTGGCTGTAGGTAGCCACGAGGGATGGCTATCATGAGTTGGCCGTAGGTAGCCATGAGTTGGCTATAGGTAGCCACGTGGGATGGCCACCATGAGTTGGCCATAAGTAGCCATGATGGAGGGCCACCATGAGTTGGCTCGAGGTAGCCACAACAGAGGGCCACCATGAGTTGGCTACCACAGGTAGCCATGAGTTGGCCGTAGGTAGCCATGAGTTGGCCGTAGGTAGCCATGAGATGGCCGAAGGTAGCCAAGAGCTGGCTGTAGGTAGCCACGAGGGATGGCTATCATGAGCTGGCCGTAGGTAGCCATGAGTTGGCTGTAGGTAGCCACGTGGGATGGCCACCATGAGTTGGCCGTAGGTAGCCACAGGGCCAAGCCCTCCCCCCCTACCAGTGCTGGTTCCTTCTCCGCTGTTGGGCTCGGCTCAGCGGGATCCGGCTGCTGCTTCAGCTCCCGGTACGCCCGGTACAGCCCTGAGAAAGGAACGGGGCGGGGCCAGGGGTAATTCATTAGGGTAATTAGATGGGAGTTAATTAGGGATACAGCGAGGGGTGAGGAGGTCTCCCAACCCCATACTCACGCTGGGTTTCCTCTGAAGCTGCCGCCAGATCGGCCTGTGAGGGAAAGAGAGTTATTTGGGGTTAAAAGGGACAAAAAGAGGCCCTTTTGGGGCACATCTGCCCCACAAAAGGCCCTTCGGGGCAGAACCCCACAGAGAACCCCAAAAAAGGCCCTTTGGGGGCAGAACCCCCACACAGAACCCCATAAAAGGCCCTTTGGGGGCAGAACCCCCACACAGAATCCCACAAAAGACCCTTTAGGGGCAGAACCCCCACACAGAACCCCATAAAAGGCCCTCTGGGGGCAGAACCCTACAGAGAACCCCATAAAAGTCCCTTTGGGGGCAGAACCCCACAGAGAACCCCATTAAAAGCCCTTTGGGGGCAGAACCCCCACACAGAACCCCATAAAAGGCCCTTTGGGGGCAGAACCCCCACACAGAACCCCACAAAAGACCCTTTGGGAGCAGAACCCCCACACAGCACCCCATAAAAGGCCCTCTGGGGGCAGAACCTACACACAGAACCCCAAAAAAGGCCCTTTGAGGGCAGAACTCCATAAAAAAGGCCCTTTGGGGGCAGAACCCAACACAGAACCCCATTAAAGGCTCTTTGGGGCAGAACCCCACAGAGAACCCCAAAAAAGGACCTTTGGGGACAGAACCCCCACACAGAACCCCATAAAAGGCCCTTATGGGGACAGAACCCTACAGAGAACCCCAAAAAAGACCCTTTGGGAGCAGAACCCCATTAAAGGCTCATTAGGGACAGAACCTTCACCCAGAACCCCACAAAAGACCCTTTGGGGGCAGAATCCCATTAAAGGCTCTTTGGGGGCAGAACCCCCACACAGAACTCCATAAAAGGCCCTTTCGGGGCAGAACCCCACTCAGAACCCCATAAAAGGCCCTTTGGGGCAGAACCCCCACACAGCACTACATTAAATGCCCTTTGGGGGCAGAACCCCCCCAGAGACCCCCAAAAAGGCCCTTTGGAGGCAGAACCTACACACAGAACCCCAAAAAAGGCCCATTGGGGGCAGAACCCCCACATAGAACCCCATAAAAGTCCTTTTGGGGGAGAACCCCACAGAGAACCCCCAAAAAGGCCCTTTGGGGGCAGAACCCCCACACAGAACCCCATTAAACGCTCTTTTGGGGCAGAACCCCCACACAGCACTACATTAAATGCCCTTTGGGGGCAGAACCCCCACACAGAACCCCATAAAAGGCCCTTTGGGGCAGAACCCCCACATAGAACCCCATAAAAGTCCTTTTGGGGGAGAACCCCACAGAGAACCCCCAAAAAGGCCCTTTGGGGGCAGAACCCCCACACAGAACCCCATTAAACGCTCTTTTGGGGCAGAACCCCCACACAGCACTACATTAAATGCCCTTTGGGGGCAGAACCCCCACACAGAACCCCATAAAAGGCCCTTTGGGGCAGAACCCCCACACAGCACTACATTAAATGCCCTTTGGGGGCAGAACCCCCACAGAGACCCCCAAAAAGGCCCTTTGGGGGCAGAACCCCCACACAGAACCCCATTAAACGCTCTTTTGGGGCAGAACCCCCACACAGAACCCCATTAAACGCCCTTTTGGGGCAGAACCCCCACACAGAACCCCATTAAACGCCCTTTGGAGGCAGAACCCCCACACAGAACCCCATTAAACGCCCTTTTGGGGCAGAACCCCCACACAGAACCCCATTAAACGCCCTTTGGAGGCAGAACCCCCACACAAAACCCCATATAAGACCCTTTTGGGGCAGAACCGCCCTCAGGAGCTCCCGGTGGCCGCGTTCCCGCGCACCTTTCCCGGTCTCCGCCCGTTTTCCCGCTCGAACGCGCTCTCCCATCCCTTCAGCAGCGCCCGCAGCTCCCGCAGCCGCTCCATTCCCTTCGGCTCCGTTCGGCTCCGCTCGGTTCCTTTCGGCTCCGCTCGGTTCCTTTCGGCTCCGCTCGGTTCCGCTCGGTTCCGTCACATTCCCCCCCCAACCGCGAACCTCCCGCGCTCTCATCTCTCCACCAATAGGAGCGCCGGGAGAGCGACGGGCAGCCGGATGAGCCAATGCGATGAGTGAGAGGAGCGCGGTCCCGCCTCTCGCCTCCTGGGATTGGCCGAGGTCAGCGCGCAGAGGCGGATGTGGGGAGGGGAGGCGGCGCTGAGGGGCGGTGAGAGGCGCTCTGTGTGTGGGTTGGGGGGGGGGAGGGGCGGTTATGGGGGGGCTGTGGGGTTATTTTGGGGTCCTGTGACGGTTATGGGGCTCTGTGGGGTGTCTCGTGGGGCTTTGTGGTGGTTATGGGGCTCTATGGAGGTCCCGTTGGGGTTATGGGGCTCTATAGGGGCTCTGTAGGGTGTCCTGTGGGGGTTATGGGGCTCTATAGGGCTCTGTGGGGCTCTATAGGGCTCTGTGGGGCACTATAGGGCTCTGTAGGGTGTCCTGTGGGGGTTATGGGGCACTATAGAGCTCTGTAGGGTATCCTGTGGGGGTTATGGGGCTCTATAGGGCTCTGTAAGGTGTCCTGTGGGGGTTATGGGGCTCTATAGGGCTCTGTGGGGCACTATAGGGCTCTGTAGGGTGTCCTGTGGGGGTTATGGGGCACTATAGAGCTCTGTAGGGTATCCTGTGGGGGTTATGGGGCTCTGTAGGGCTCTGTAGGGTGTCCTGTGGGGGTTATGGGGCACTATAGGGCTCTGTAAGGTGTCCTGTGGGGGTTATGGGGCTCTGTAGGGCTCTGTAGGGTGTCCTGTGGGGGTTATGGGGCTCTATAGGGCTCTGTGGGGCACTATAGGGCTCTGTAGGGTGTCCTGTGGGGGTTATGGGGCACTATAGGGCTCTGTAGGGTGTCCTGTGGGGGTTATGGGGCTCTGTAGGGCTCTGTAGGGTGTCCTGTGGGGGTTATGGGGCTCTATAGGGCTCTGTAAGGTGTCCTGTGGGGGTTATGGGGCTCTATAGGGCTCTGTGGGGCACTATAGGGCTCTGTAGGGTGTCCTGTGGGGGTTATGGGGCACTATAGGGCTCTGTAGGGTGTCCTGTGGGGGTTATGGGGCTCTGTAGGGCTCTGTAGGGTGTCCTGTGGGGGTTATGGGGCTCTATAGGGCTCTGTGGGGCACTATAGGGCTCTGTAGGGTGTCCTGTGGGGGTTATGGGGCACTATAGGGCTCTGTAGGGTGTCCTGTGGGGGTTATGGGGCTCTGTAGGGCTCTGTAGGGTGTCCTGTGGGGGTTATGGGGCTCTATAGGGCTCTGTGGGGCACTATAGGGCTCTGTAGGGTGTCCTGTGGGGGTTATGGGGCACTATAGGGCTCTGTAGGGTGTCCTGTGGGGGTTATGGGGCTCTATAGGGCTCTGTAAGGTGTCCTGTGGGGGTTATGGGGCTCTATAGGGCTCTGTGGGGCACTATAGGGCTCTGTAGGGTGTCCTGTGGGGGTTATGGGGGGGGGGGGGGGTGTCTTGTGGGAGTTATGGGGCTCTATGGGGGGTCCTGTGGCGCTTATGGGGCTCTATAGAGCTCTGTGGGGGGATCGTGTGGGGGTTATGGGGCTCTGTGGGGGTGTCCTGTGGCGGTTATGGGGCTCTATGGGGGGATCTGTGGTGGTTATAGGGCTCTGTGGGGGGGTCCTGTGGGGGTTATGGGCCACTATGGTGGTCTCAGGGTTATGGGGTGTCCTTGGAGACCCATTTGGGGGGGATCAGTGTTGGGGGTCTCATTCTGGGGATCGTTTTGGGGTCTCAGGGTTGGGAGGTCCCATGGGGATCCAATTTGGGGTGGGGGTCAGGGTTGGGGGTCTCATTCTGGGGACCACTATGGGGGTCTCGGGGTTATGGGGTGCACTTGGGAACACATTTGGGGGGGGTCAGGGTTGGGGGTCTCATTGTGGGGATCACTTTGGGGGTCTTAAGGTTGGGGGGTGCCATGGGGATCCCATTTGGGGTGGGGTCAGGGTTGGGGGTCTCATTCTGGGGATCACTCTGGGGGTCTCAAGGTTGGGGGGTCCCATGGGGATCCCATTTGGAAGGGGGGGGGGTCATAGTTGGGGGTCTCAGGGTTATGGGGTTCCATGGGGATCTCATTCGGGGTGATGTCAGAGTTGGGGGTCTCATTCTGGGGGCCACTATGGGGGTCTCAGTGTTATGGGGTCCCACGGGGATCCCATTTGGGGTGGGGCCAGGGTTGGGGGTCTCATTCTGGGGATCACTCTGGGAGTCTCAAGGTTGGGGGGTCCCATGGGGATCCCATTTGGAAGGGGGGGGGGTCATAGTTGGGGGTCTCAGTCTGGGGGCCACTATGGGGGTCTCAGGGTTATGGGGTTCCATGGGGATCTCATTCGGGGTGATGTCAGAGTTGGGGGTCTCATTCTGGGGGCCACTATGGGGGTCTCAGTGTTATGGGGTCCCACGGGGATCCCATTTGGGGTGGGGTCAGGGTTGGGGGTCTCATTCTGGGGATCACTCTGGGAGTCTCAAGGTTGGGGGTCCCATGGGGATCCCATTTGGAAGGGGGGGGGTCATAGTTGGGGGTCTCAGTCTGGGGGCCACTATGGGGGTCTCAGGGTTATGGGGTCCCATGGGGATCTCATTTGGGGTGATGTCAGAGTTGGGAGTCTCATTCTGGGGGCCACTATGGGGGTCTCAGTGTTATGGGGTCCCATGGGGATCCCATTTGGGGTGGGGCCAGGGTTGGGGGTCTCATTCCAGGGATCACTCTGTGGGTCTCAAGGTTGGGGGGGGGGGGGGGGTTCAGAGTTGTGGGGGTCTCAGGCTTGGCGTATTGCCCCACGTCTCCCACCCTGCTGTCCCCGTGACCCCATTTTTACATCCCCCCCACCCCCAAACAGGTTCCCCCCACCATGACCGCCACCGCCTCCTCCCTGGTGTTGCTGTGCGCCCGCCGCCTGGCCGCCCACCTCCCCTCCGCCCGCCGCGCTCTGCCGCTGCTCCCCGCCGAGCTGTACCCCGCTCTGCTCCACGCCGCGCTCCTGGATCGCCGCGTTCCCCTCTTGCGGGACCTGGTGCGCTCCTGGCCCTTCCCCGTCCTCTCCCTCCGCCGCGACCCGCGCCGCCAACCCGACAAGCTGTGCGTGCAGGCGGTGCTCCTGGCCGTCACCGCGGGGCTGCGGACCGGAGCGGGGTGGGTGACGGCGTGGGAACTGTTCCCCCCCCCCCCCCCCACGACCCCGGGTGGGATGTTGGGGTGTGGGGGGTGAGGTTGGGTTGCGGTTGGTGGAGGTTGGTTGGGGGGTTTGGAGGGTGGGGGTTGGGGGGGGTTGGGTTGGCTGTGGTTGGCACTGAATTGGTTGTGGTCGTCGTCGAGTGGGTTGTGGTGGTTAGAGTGGTTGTGGTTGGCACCGGATCGGTGGTAGCTGTCACCAAAGCTCTTGTGGTTGTCACGGAATGGGTTGTGGTGGTTACAGCAGTCGTGGTTGTCATCAAATCGGTTGTAGTTGTGGTCATCGTGGAGTCAGTTGTGGTTACGTTGATCGTGGTTGTCGTGGAATTGGTTGTGGTTGTGGTGGTTGCATCGGTTCTGGTTGTGGTGGTTACAGCAGTCATGGTTGTCATCAAATCGGTTGTAGTTGTGGTCATTGTGGAGTCAGTTGTGGTTACGTTGATCGTGGTTGTCGTGGAATTGGTTGTGGTTGTGGTGGTTGCATCGGTTCTGGTTGTGCCAAATCGGTGGTAGTTTTCACCAAACCTCTTGTGGTTGTCATGGAATCAGTTGTGGTTGTATTGGTCATGGTTGTCACCGAATTGGTTGTAGTTCTGGTCATCGTGGAATCAGTTGTGGTTGTATTGGTCATGGTTGTCACCGAATTGGTTGTAGTTGTGGTCATTGTGGAATGGGTTGTGGTGGTTCTGTCGGTTGTGGTTGTCACCGAATTGGTTGTAGTTGTGGTCATCGTGGAATGGGTTGTGGTGGTTCTGTCGGTTGTGGTTGTCACCGAATTGGTTGTAGTTGCGTTCATTGTGGAATGGGTTGTGGTTGTGGTGGTTGCATTGGTTGTGGTTGCATTGGTTGTGGTTGTACCGAATCAGTTGTAGTTGTCATCGAATCTCTTGTGGTTGTCATGGAATGGGTTGTTGTGGTTACAGCGGTTATTTAATCAGTTGTAGTTGTGGTCATTGTGGAATCAGTTGTGGTTGTGGTGCTTGTGGGCGGCTGCAAGGAGGAGGTTTGAGTTGGACAGATACGGGTTGGATGGATGGAAGGAGAGTTAGGTTGGACAGATACGGGTTGGATGGATGGACAGAGGAGGTTTGGGTTGGGTTGGTCAGAAGGGAGGAGGGTTGGGTTGGGGAGATATGGGTTGGGTGGATGGAAGGTTTGGGTTAGATGGATGAATGGAAGGAGGTTTGGGTCAGAAGAAGAGCTGGGTTGGACAGATATGGGTTGGATGGATGGAAAGAGGAGGTTTGGGTTGGGTTGGTCAGAAGGAAGGAGGGTTGGGTTGGGCAGATATGGGTTGGAAGGATGGAAGGAGAGTTGGGTTGGGCAGATAGAGGTTGGAAATGTGGAAGGAGAGTTGGGTTGGACACATATGGGTTGGATGGATGGAAAGAGGAGGTTTGGATTGATCAGAAGGAAGGAGGGTTGGGTTGGGGAGATATGGGTTGGATGGATGGAAGGTTTGGGTTGGATGGATGAATGGAAGGAAGAGGTTTGGGTCAGAAGAAGAGATGGGTTGGACAGATAAGGGTTGGATGGATGGAAGGAAGAGGTTTGGGTTAGAAGGAGAGTTGGGTTGGTCAGATATGGGTTGGAAGGATGGAAGGAGGATTGGGTTGGGCAGATATGGGTTGGATGGATGGACAGAGGAGGTTTGGGTTGGGTTGGTCAGAAGGAAGGAGGGTTGGGTTGGGCAGATACGCGTTGGATGGATGCAAGGAGGAGGTCTGGGTTAGAAGGAGAGTTGGGTTGGTCAGATATGGGTTGGAACTGTGAAAGGAGAGTTGGGTTGGATACATATGGGTTGGATGGATGGAAAGAGGAGGTTTGGGTTGGGTTGGTCAGAAGGAAGGAGGGTTGGGTTGGGCAGGTATGGGTTGGATGGATGGAAGGAGGACGTTTGGATTGATCAGAAGGAAGGAGGGTTGGGTTGGGGAGATATGGGTTGGATGGATGGAAGGAAGAGGTCTGGGTTAGAAGGAGAGTTGGGTTGGTCAGATATGGGTTGGAAGGTTTGGAAGGAGAGTTGGGGTGGACAGATATGGGTTGGATGGATGGACAGAGGAGGTTTGGGTTGGGTTGGTCAGAAGGAAGGAGGGTTGGGTTGGGCAGATATGGGTTGGATGGATGGAAGGAGGAGGTTTGGGTTGGTCAGAAGGAAGGAGGGTTGGGTTGGATATACATGGGTCAGATGGATGGAAGGAAAGTTGGGTGGGATGGACAGAAGAAACGCGGTCCCCTTTCTCCTCCCACAGCCCACGGCCGTGCCTGCGGGTGCTGGACCTGACAGACCTCCAAGACGGTGCCGAAAACAATCCGGACAGCGTCAGCCTGTGGTCGGGGACGGTGCTGCTGGCCAAGGCCTGCCTGGAAGCCTCTCAGCACCGGGCTGAGCCGCGCGGTACCAAACGGCGGAAGGCTTCCCCGCTACCGCCGGTGGAAATCCGCGTCGACCTCTTCGTCAACAGCACCTCTGGGGCCATCCTGCGGGCGGCCCTACGCGGCGGAGGGGCCCTGCGCCTGCGCTGCCGCGATTTCCACGCCGAGGAGCTGTCGCTGGGCGGCACCGTGGATCTGCTGGAGGCGTTGGAGCCGGTTGGTTTGAGACGCGTCGAGCTGCGTTTCAACAACCTGGGGCTGGCGGGGCTGTGTGAGGTGGTGCCGAGGCTCGCTCGTTTTCCCGACCTGGCCAGCGTGCGGTTGCCCTACAGCAACGTGGACGTGAGGAGGCCAGGGATGGAAGACGGGATGAGGGAGCTGGCAGTGGGGCTGGGCCGGCTGCGTGGGCTGCGGGAGCTCAACCTGGGCTCGTGCCGGCTGGCGGGGCGGCTGCGGATGCTGCTGGGGTGAGTGCTGCCTCTGTTCTGCTTCTTCTGTGGGGGACGTTTGGGGTTTTGGTGCTTGGGGGGGGTTCTGTAGGTGCCGTGAGGTCAGCGTCCTGTGGGGTTATGGGGAAGGTGGGGATGGTCTGAGGTCAACCAGTTGGTTGGAGTTATGGGGTCTTGGTAAAGGTGAGGATGATCCCAACTCAACCAGTTGGCCATTGAGCCATGGGTTGTAGGTTTTCTTTGGGGGGGATTTGGGGTTTTGGCATCAGGGGTTCCATAAATTCCATGAATTTGGTCTTCTGTGGGGTTTTGGTCAAGGTGAGGATGGTCTGAGGTCAACCAGTTGGTTGGTTCTGGATTTGTGGGTCTTGGTAAAGGTGAGGATGATCCCAACTCAACCAGTTGGCCATTGAGCCATGGGTTGTAGGTTTTCTTTGGGGGGGATTTGGGGTTTTGGCATTGGGGGCTCCATGAATTCCATGAATTTGGTCTTCTGTGGGGTTTTGGGGCAGGTGAGGATGGTCTGAGGTCAACCAGTTGGTTGGTTCTGGATTTGTGGGTCTTGGTAAAGGTGAGGATGATCCCAACTCAACCAGTTGGCTCTGGAAGCCTGGATTGTTGGGTTTTCTTTGGGGGGATTTGGGGTTTTGGCGTTGGGGGCTCTGTAGATGTCATGAGTTTGCTCATCTGTGGGGTTCTGGTCAAGGTGAGGATGGTCAACTGCATGGCCCTGGAATTATGGGTTGTAGGTTTTCTTGGGGGGGATTTGGGGTTGGGGGCTCCATAGATGCCATGAGTTTGCCGTCCTGTGGGGTTTTGGTCAAGGTGAGGATGGTCCCACCTCACCCCGTCGGCCGTGGAGCCACAGCTTGAGGTCAGAGCTGCCCATGGGCTCCATCCCTCGACATCCCCGTGCCTAGCTCGGGTCGGGGATCCCCACAAGCATCCCCCAGCCCATTTGGGGCACTCCACCCCTCCACCTTCGTCGCACCTCCCCTCCCCACTCCGTCCCTTGACCCACAGCTCCTCCCCACGCCCCACAGGTCCCTGCAGCGCCCACTGGAGAGCCTGGAGCTTCCCTTCTGCCACCTCCAGCCTTGCGACCTCACCTTCCTGGCCCAGAGCCCTCACGCTCGTGCCCTGAAGAAGCTCGACCTGAGCGGCAACGACCTCTCCTCCTCCCTCCTCCCTCCCTTCCTCCATCTCCTCCCCGCCGTCTCCTCCTCTCTCCGCCACCTGGACGTGGCCGAGTGCCACCTGGGGGACACCCACCTGCCCGCCCTTCTGCCACCGCTGCGTCGTTGCGTCCTCCTCTCCTACCTCGGCCTCTTCGGCAACGCGCTGTCCTCGCGGGGGCTGAAGCTGCTCCTGGAGGGGACCCTCCCCCTGCCCTCCCTGCGCCTCGTCGTCCACCCCCACCCCACAGACTGTCACGACGGTGACGACGGTGACGCGCTGCGGGATGAGCTGCGGAGAATGCTGCGTGGCGCCGGGAGGGACGAGGACGCGTGGACAAGCAGCCTGCAGCGACACGGCGGCTTTGACTTCTTCGCGCTGTGAGAGGGGACAACGCCGGGAGGAGTGGTGACAAAGGGACACCAGGAGAAGTTGTGATAAAGAGACAATCGGGAGGTGTGGTGACAGAGGGACACCTGGAGTTGTGGTGACAAAGGGACACCAGGAGGAATTGTGATAAAGAGACAGTCGGGAGGTGTGGTGACAAAGGGGCAATCGGGAGGTGTGATAATGGGATGGCCAAGAAGCACGGTGACAAAGGGACAGCTGGAGGAGTTGTAATAAAGGGACACCTGGGAGGTACAGTGACAAAGGGACACCTGGAAATACATTGATGAAGAGATAACTGGGTGGTGTGGTGACAAAGGGACACCAGGAGGAGTTGTGACAAAGGGACAATCAGGCAATACAGTGACAAAGGGACAACTGGGTGGCACGGTGACAAAGGGACACCAGGAAATACACTGATGAAGGGACAGCCGGGTGATGTGGTGACAAAGGGACACCAGGAGGTGCGGTGACAAAGAGACAATCAGGAGGTGTGGTGACAGAGGGACATCAGGAGGAGTTGTAATAAAGGGACAATCAGGAGGTGTGGTGACAAAGGGACACCCAGGAGGAGTTGTAATAAAGGAACAGTCGGGAGGTACGGTGATGAAAGGACAGTTAGGTGGCACGGTGACAAAGGGACATCTGGGAGGTACGGTGACAAAGGGACACCAGGAGGAGTTGTGATAAAGGGACAAGCAGGAGACGTGGAGACAGAGACACCTGGAGTTGTGGTGACAAAGGGACACCCAGGGGGAGTCGTAATAAAGGGACAGTCGGGAGATATGGTGACAAAGGGACACCAGGAGGAGTTGTGATAAAGAGACAGTCGGGAGGTGTGGTGACAAAGGGACACCAGGAAATACATTAATGAAGGGACAACCGGGTGGTGTGGTGACAAAGGGACAATTGGGACACGTAGTGACAAA
The DNA here is from genome assembly GCA_036925125.1 of Oreortyx pictus. Taxonomy (NCBI): domain Eukaryota; kingdom Metazoa; phylum Chordata; class Aves; order Galliformes; family Odontophoridae; genus Oreortyx; species Oreortyx pictus. The sequence goes on along the minus strand of JAUPFR010000295.1, from coordinate 3,306 downwards.
GGGACACCAGGAGGAGCGGTGACAAAGGGACTATCAGGAGGTATAGTGACAAAGGGACACCAGGAGGAGTTGTGATAAAGAGACAATCGAGGAGTGGTGACAAAGGGACACCTGGAGTTGCGTTGATAAAGGGACGACCACGAGGTACGGTGACAAAGGGACACCAGGAAGTACACTGATGAAGGGACAGCCGGTTGGTGTGGTGACAAAGGGACAACCAGGAGACGTGGTGACAACTGGGTGGCACGGTGACAAAGGGACGCAGGGAACAGGCTCTGTTCCTTTCTGCCTCCAGCCCTCTCTGGTGACCCAAAAGGTGACACTGATGCCACCCCTGAGTGCCACCATGGGGCTGTGGCAGGAGTGGAAAGGGGGCGGGAGGGGGGGGTGGACCCAAATTCGGGGTGGGGACCCCAGATCCTGTCCCCTCGTCCCCTCCTGCGTTGTTTGTCCCACCCCTGACACGTGGATGGTGTCACCAGTGGGCTGAGGACACTGGGGATGCTGTGAGGGGATACTGGGGACACCACCATGGGGACACTGTGAGGGGACATTGGGGACACCGCGTTGCTGCTGTGCGTCCCCCCTCCCCCACACTGCGAGTGTCCCAGGGTTGGGGGACACGTGGACCTGGGGACAGTGTCAGTGTCACCGTGTGTCACACCACCCCCCCGTCCCCCCAGTTGTGTGACAACACAGCACAACCACAGCGCGGGTTCACGCGGCTTTAGTCCCATTTCACAGCTGGGGACCCCCGTGTCCCACCCCCCCATCCCTGTCCCGTAAGTTTGGGGACATTAGGGACCCCTGGGGGTCTCTCCCACCCCCACCCCATGGACTTAGGAGTCTCTCCCACCCCTATCCCATGGATCTGGGGACATTAGGGTCACCTGGGGGTCTCCCCCACCCCATAGGCTCAGGGGTCCCACCCACCCCTATCCCATGGATCTGGGGACATTAGGGTCACCTGGGGGGTCTCTCCCACCCCATGGATTCAGACAACGAGGACCCCCGGGGGTCCCTTGTCCCCACCCCACACACTCAGGGGTCCCATCCATCCCTGTCCTATAGTTTTGGGGACAGTGAGGACACCTGGGGGGTCTTCTCCCACCCCCACCCCATGGATTCAGAGATGAAGGGGACCCCGTTGTCCCCACCCCACACACTCAGGGGTCTCTGCCATCCCCGTCCCATGGATTTGGGGACAACAGGGCCACCTGGGGGTCTCCCCCACCCCATAGGCTCAGGGATCCCTCCCATCCCCATCCTGTGGGTTTAGGGCCCCCCTTCCCCTCAGTCTCCCCAACAGTGGGTGCCCCAGCTCGTAACGCCGCCCGCCCCACACGAAGTGGGTCGGCACCGCTCCCCCATCCCCATACTCGAACCCGTCGCCCCATTCCTCCACCAGCGCCGATCGCACCAACCCCACCCCCCCTCCCCCCTCGGGTCCCGGGTGGTACAGCCGTCCGTTTTCGGGCCAGAACGTCAAACATTGGGGTCGGAAGGGGACCACCAACCGCTCCCCGCCGCCGCAATAGGACAGCAGCGCCGCCTCGCCCTTCCTTTCCCCTTCCAGGACCCGAGTGAAGACGACGGGGACGTCCTGGCAGCGCACGAAGTTGTGCTCGGGGCCGCAGGGCGACACGTACGGGAAGGAGTCCTCGTAGCGGCCGCTGCGGTTGGGCTGCAGCTGGCGGAAGAAGAAGGCGAGGAAGCGCTCGTCTGCGGGTAACGAGAGCGCCGGTAATTAACGAGAGGGCGCCGGTAATTAGAGGTGGGGGGGGGGGGGGGTCGTTCATTAGCGGTAATGAGCGATGGGGTGTTTAATTAGGGATGGGGACGGGGAGGGTGGCTCTGACGGCGTCGGTGCTCTCAGTGCTCTGTGTGGTTCTTAACGAGCTCGCTAATTAGCGAGGTGAACTCATTAATGTGGGGAAATGAGGGGGGGGGGTGGTGTCACCAGGCGCTGTCATGGTGTCAGCACGTGGTGTCACGGTGTCACCGTGTCATGGTGTCACTCAGTACCGTCACCATATCATGGTGTCACCGTGTCACTCAATAGTGTCACACTGTCACCGTATTACAGTGTCAGTGTGTCACACAGAAGTGTCACGGTGTCACCATGTCATGGTGTCATTCAGTAGTGTCACCATATCACGGTGCCACAGTGTCACTCAATAGTGTCACACTGTCACCATGTCACTCAGTAGTGTCACACTGTCACCATATTACAGTGTCACTGTGTCACCCAGAAGAGTCACGGTGTCACCGCGTCACGGTGTCACTCAGTAGTGTCACACTGTCACCATATTACAGTGTCACTGTGTCACCCAGAAGTGTCACAGTGTCACCATGTCATGGTGTCACTCAGTAGTGTCACCATATCACGGTCAAACAATGTCACTGTGTCACCCAGAAGTGTCACGGTGTCACCATGTCATGGTGTCACTCAGTAGTGTCACCATATCACGGTGTCACAGTGTCACTCAGTAGTGTCACACTGTCACCATATTACAGTGTCACCGTGTCACCCAGAAGTGTCACGGTGTCACCATGTCATGGTGTCACTCAGTAGTGTCACCATATCACGGTGTTACAGTGTCACTCAATAGGGTCACACTGTCACCATATTACAGTGTCACTGTGTCACCCAGAAGTGTCACAGTGTCACCATGTCATGGTGTCACTCAGTAGTGTCACACTGTCACTGTATCAGTGCCGCAGTGTCACCCAGAAGTGTCACACTGTCACCATATGACAGTGTCACCATGTCACTGTGTCACCATGTCATGGTGTCACCCAGAAGTGTCACAGTGTCACCATGTCAGTGTCACCATGTCACAGTGTCACCCGCTAGTATCACAGTGTCACCAGGCACTGTCATAGTGTCACCAGGTGGTGTCACTCTGTCACCATGTCACGGTGTGAGCGAGCAATGTCACCCAGTAGCGTCGCACTCTCAGCACATCACAGCGTCACTGGACAGTGTCACAACATCACCACCTCACGGTGTCACCGTAACTACAGCCTCACCAGATGGTGTCACACTCTTAACAGTGTCACCAGGAGGTGTCACACTGTCACCGTGTGGTGTCACTCTGTCACCATGTCATGGTGTCACACTGTCCCCCTCTGTCCCCACGCTGCCCCACCCCCCCCGAGCTCGTTAGCGCTAACGACTTTGAAGCAGGTGATGAAGTTCTTCACCTTGGCATCATCCAGGTACAGCTGCGGAGACGGACTGAGCTCAACCCAACTCCCCACCCCCCCCCCCCCACCGCGCCCTCTCCCAGTTCTCCCAGTTCC
>JAUPFR010000294.1:0-40492 GCA_036925125.1 Oreortyx pictus | reverse complement strand
CCCCAAAAGTGAGAGGGGGGACCCCAAAACCGAGGGAACCCCAAACATGGGGAGTGAGAGGGGAAAAGTGGGCTCAGAGAGGGGGAAAATGGGGAGGGAACCCCACAAACAGGGAGCCCGAGACATTCCTGCCCCTCGACTGCCTCGAGGTGGGACCCCGAAACCGGGGGGGGGGGACCCCAAAAGTGAGAGGGGGGACCCCAAAACCGGGGGGACCCCAAACATGGGGAGTGAGAGGGGAAAAGTGGGCTCAGAGAGGGGGAAAATGGGGAGGGGACCCCGCAAACAGGGAGCCCGAGACATTCCTGCCCCTCGACTACCTCGAGGTGGGACCCCGAAACCGGGGGGGGGGACCCCAAAAGTGAGAGGGGGGACCCCAAAACCGGGGGGACCCCAAACATGGGGAGTGAGAGGGGAAAAGTGGGCTCAGAGAGGGGGAAAATGGGGAGGGGACCCCGCAAACAGGGAGCCCGAGACATTCCTGCCCCTCGACTACCTCGAGGTGGGACCCCGAAACCGGGGGGGGGGGACCCCAAAAGTGAGAGGGGGGACCCCAAAACCGGGGGGACCCCAAACATGGGGAGTGAGAGGGGAAAAGTGGGCTCAGAGAGGGGGAAAATGGGGAGGGGACCCCGCAAACAGGGGAGCCCGAGACATTCCTGCCCCTCGACTACCTCGAGGTGGGACCCCGAAACCGGGGGGGGGGGACCCAAAAGTGAGAGGGGGGACCCCAAAACCGGGGGGACCCCAAACATGGGGAGTGAGAGGGGAAAAGTGGGCTCAGAGAGGGGGAAAATGGGGAGGGAACCCCACAAACAGGGAGCCCGAGACATTCCTGCCCCCTCGACTGCCTCGAGGTGGGACCCCGAAACCGGGGGGGGAACCCAAAAGTAAGAGGGGGGACCCCAAAAGTGAGAGGGGGGACCCCAAAACGGGGGCACCCCAAACATGGGGAGTGAGAGGGGGAAAAGTGGGCTCAGAGAGGGGGGAAAATGGGGAGGGGACCCCGCAAACGGGGAGCCCGAGACATTCCTGCCCCTCGACTACCTCGAGGTGGGACCCCGAAACCGGGGGGGGGACCCCAAAAGTAAGAGGGGGGACCCCAAAAGTGAGAGGGGGACCCCAAAACCAAGTGGGACCTCAAATGCGGGGGGGAGGGTGGCAAAGATGGGGGACAGGGACACCAGAAAATGGGGAGGGGACCGCACAAACGGGGAGCCCCAGACATTCCTGACCCTCGACTGCCTCGAGGTGGGTCCCCGAAACCGGGGGGGGACCCAAAAGTGAGAGGGGGGACCCCAAAACCGGGGGCACCCCAAACATGGGGAGTGAGAGGGGAAAAGTGGGCTCAGAGAGGGGGAAAATGGGGAGGGGACCCCGCAAACGGGGAGCAGTGCAGGGAGCCCAAGACATTCCTGCCCCTCGACTGCCTCGAGGTGGGACCCCGAAACCGAGGGGGGACCCCAAAAGTGAGAGGGGGGACCCCAGAACCGGGGGCACGCCAAAACCAGGGGGAGACCTCAAATGGGGAGAGAGTAGGGCAAAGATGGGCTCAGAGAGGGGGAAAATGGGGAGGGGACCCCATAAACGGGGAGCCCGAGACCATCCTGTCCCTTGACTACCTCGAGGTGGGACCCCGAAACCGGGGGGGGGGACCCAAAAGTGAGAGGGGGGACCTCAAAACCGGGGGGGACCCCAAACATGGGGAGTGAGAGGGGAAAAGTGGGCTCAGAGAGGGGAAAATGGGGAGGGGACCCCACAAACGGGGAGCCCGAGACCTTCCTGCCCCTCGACTGCCTCGAGGTGGGACCCCGAGACCGAGGCGGGACCCCAAAAGTGTGAGGGAATGGAAACAGGAACCCCAATAAGGGGAACAGGGACCCTCAAATGGAAACAGGGACCCCAATAACGTGCTCCGGGATCCCTCACTGGAAACAGGGACCCCAATCACAGGCTCTGGGACCCCCAAATGGAAACAGGGACCCCGATAACGGGCTCCAGGACCCCCAAATGAAAACAGGGACCCCAATAATAAAAACAGCAGCCACAGTCATGGGCTCTGGGACCCCAATCTGGGCTGTGGGACCCCTCACTGGAAACAGGGACCCCGATATGGGCTGTGGGACCCCTCACTGGAAACAGGGACCCCGATATGGGCTCTAGGACCCCCAAATGGAAACAGGGACCCCAATATGGGCTCTGGGACCCCCAAATGGAACCAGGGACCCCAATAATGGAAACAGCAACCCCAATCACGGGCTCCAGGACCCCAATATGGGCTGTGGGACCCCTCACTGGAAACAGGGACCCCAATATGGGCTCTGGGACCCCTCACTGGAAACAGGGACCCCGATATGGGCTCTTGGACCCCCAAATGGAAACAGGGACCCCAATCTGGGCTCCGGGACCCCCAAATGGAACCAGGGACCCCGATAATGGAAACAGCGACCCCAGTCACGGGCTCTGGGACCCCAATCTGGGCTCCAGGACCCCCAAATGGAACCAGGGACCCCAATAATGGAAACAGCGACCCCAGTCACGGGCTCTGGGACCCCAATCTGGGCTCCGGGACCCCCAAATGGAACCAGGGACCCCGATAATGGAAACAGCGACCCCAGTCACGGGCTCTGGGACCCCAATCTGGGCTCCAGGACCCCCAAATGGAACCAGGGACCCCGATAATGGAAACAGCAGAGCCAGTCACGGGCTCTGGGACCCCAATCTGGGCTCCGGGACCCCCAAATGGAACCAGGGACCCCGATAATGGAAACAGCGACCCCAGTCACGGGCTCTGGGACCCCAATCTGGGCTCCGGGACCCCCAAATGGAACCAGGGACCCCGATAATGGAAACAGCAGAGCCAGTCACGGGCTCTGGGACCCCAATCTGGGCTCCGGGACCCCCAAATGGAACCAGGGACCCCGATAATGGAAACAGCGACCCCAGTCACGGGCTCTGGGACCCCAATCTGGGCTCCGGGACCCCCAAATGGAACCAGGGACCCCGATAATGGAAACAGCGACCCCAGTCACGGGCTCTGGGACCCCAATCTGGGCTCCGGGACCCCCAAATGGAACCAGGGACCTCGATAATGGAAACAGCGACCCCAGTCACGGGCTCTGGGACCCCAATCTGGGCTCCAGGACCCCCAAATGGAACCAGGGACCCCGATAATGGAAACAGCAGCCCCAGTCACGGGCTCTGGGACCCCAATCTGGGCTCCGGGACCCCCAAATGGAACCAGGGACCTCGATAATGGAAACAGCGACCCCAGTCACGGGCTCTGGGACCCCAATCTGGGCTCCGGGACCCCCAAATGGAACCAGGGACCCCGATAATGGAAACAGCAGAGCCAGTCACGGGCTCTGGGACCCCAATCTGGGCTCCAGGACCCCCAAATGGAACCAGGGACCCCGATAATGGAAACAGCAGCCCCAGTCACGGGCTCTGGGACCCCAATCTGGGCTCCGGGACCCCCAAATGGAACCAGGGACCTCGATAATGGAAACAGCGACCCCAGTCACGGGCTCTGGGACCCCAATCTGGGCTCCGGGACCCCCAAATGGAACCAGGGACCCCGATAATGGAAACAGCAGAGCCAGTCACGGGCTCTGGGACCCCAATCTGGGCTCCAGGACCCCCAAATGGAACCAGGGACCCCGATAACGGAAACAGCGACCCCAGTCACGGGCTCTGGGACCCCAATCTGGGCTCTGGGACCCCCAGCTGACCCCCCCCCGCCCCCCCAGGTGAAACCCACGGACGAGAAGCTGCGGGAGCTGAAGGGCGCCAAGCTCGTCATCGACGTCATCCGCTACGAGCCGCCCCACATCAAGAAGGCGCTGCAGTACGCCTGCGGGAACGCGCTCGTGTGCGACAACGTCGAGGACGCGCGCCGCATCGCCTTCGGGGGGCACCAGCGCCACAAGGTGGGGGGCGGCGACCCACAAGTGGGGGGCCGGGAGCCGCAGGTGGGGGGCTGGGAGCCAGAAATGTGGGGTTGTGGGGGGCTGGGAGCCACAGGTGGGGGGCTGGGAGCCAGAAATGTGGGGCTGAGGGGCTGGGACCAACACGTGTGGGGCTGGGAGCCATAAGTGGGGGGCTGTGACCCACAAGTGGGGGGCTGGGAGCCATAAGTGGGGGGCTGCGACCCACAAGTGGGGGGCTGGGAGCCACAGGTGGGGGGCTGGGAGCCATAAGTTGGGGGCTGCGACCCACAAGTGGGGGGCTGGGAGCTGCAGGTGGGGGGCTGGGAGCCAGAAATGTGGGGCTGGGAGCCAGAAATGTGGGGTTGTGGGGGGCTGGGAGCCACTAGTGGGGGGCTGGGAGCCAAAAATGTGGGGTTGGGACCCACAAGTGTGGGGCTGGGAGCCACTAGTGGGGGGCTGGGAGCCATAAGTGGGGGGGTGGGAGCCACAGTTAGGGGGCTGCGACCCACAAGTGGGGGGCCGGGAGCCACAGGTGGGGGGCTGGGAGCCAGAAATGTAGGGCTGGGAGCCAGAAATGTGGGGTTGTGGGGGGCTGGGAGCCACTAGTGGGGGGCTGGGAGCCAGAAATGTGGGGCTGGGAGCCAGAAATGTGGGGTTGTGGGGGGCTGGGAGCCACAGGTGGGGGGCTGGGAGCCAGAAATGTGGGGCTGAGGGGCTGGGACCCACAAGTGTGGGGCTGGGAGCCACTAGTGGGGGGCTGGGAGCCATAAGTGGGGGGGTGGGAGCCACAGTTAGGGGGCTGCGACCCACAAGTGGGGGGCCGGGACCCACAAGTGTGGGGCTGGGAGCCAGAAATGTAGGGCTGGGAGCCAGAAATGTGGGGTTGTGGGGGGCTGGGAGCCACAGGTGGGGGGCTGGGAGCCATAAGTGGGGGGCTGAGACCCACAAGTGGGGGGCCGGGAGCCACAAGTGGGGGGCTGGGTGCCATAAGTGTGGGGCTGGGAGCCAGAAATGTGGGGCTGAGGGGCTGGGACCCATAAGTGTGGGGCTGTCCTCACACATGGGGGTCTGCCACACACATAGGGCTCTGCCCCACACTTGGGGGTCAGCCCCACACACGGGCTCAGCCCCACACACAGGCTCAGCCCCACACTTGTGGGTCAGCCCCACACACGGGCTCAGCCCCACACACAGGCTCAGCCCCACACTTATGGGTCAGCCCCACATGGGCTCAGCCCCACACTTGGGGGTCAGCCCCACACTTGTGGGTCAGCCCCACACACGGGCTCAGCCCCACACTTGGGGGTCAGCCCCACACTTGTGGGTCAGCCCCACACACGGGCTCCGCCCCACACTTGTGGCTCAGCCCCACACACGGGCTCAGCCGCACACACGGGCTCAGCCCCACACATGGGCTCAGCCCCACACTTGTGGGTCAGCCCCACACACGGGCTCAGCCCCACACTTGTGGGTCAGCCCCACACACGGGCTCCGCCCCACACTTGTGGCTCAGCCACACACACGGGCTCAGCCCCACACACGGGCTCAGCCCCACACTTGTGGGTCAGCCCCACACACGGGCTCCGCCCCACACTTGTGGGTCAGCCCCACACACGGGCTCAGCCCCACACTTGTGGGTCAGCCCCACACACGGGCTCCGCCCCACACTTGTGGGTCAGCCCCACACACGGGCTCAGCCCCACACTTGTGGGTCAGCCCCACACACGGGCTCCGCCCCACACATGGGCTCAGCCCCACACACGGGCTCAGCCCCACACACGGGCTCAGCCCCACACTTGTGGGTCAGCCCCACACACGGGCTCCGCCCCACACACGGGCTCAGCCCCACACTTGTGGGTCAGCCCCACACACGGGCTCAGCCCCACACACGGGCTCAGCCCCACACACGGGCTCAGCCCCACACTTGTGGGTCAGCCCCACACACAAGCTCAGCCCCACACACAGGCTCAGCCCCACACTTGTGGGTCAGCCCCACACACGGGCTCCGCCCCACACTTGTGGGTCAGCCCCACACACGGGCTCAGCCCCACATGGGCTCCGCCCCACACTTGTGGCTCAGCCCCACACTTGTGGCTCAGCCCCACACTTGTGGGTCAGCCCCCCGCGTGCTGACGGCGCGGTCCCGCAGACGGTGGCGTTGGACGGGACGCTGTTCCAGAAGTCGGGGGTGATCTCGGGGGGCGCGAGCGACCTGAAGGCCAAAGCGCGGCGCTGGGACGAGAAGGCCGTGGACAAACTCAAGGACAAGAAGGAGCGGCTCACCGACGAGCTCAAGGTGCGCCCCATAGCGCCGCCCCATAGCGCCGCCCCACAGTGCCGCCCCATAGCGCCGCCCCATAGCAATGCCGCCCCATAGCGCCGCCCCATAGCAATGCTGCCCCACGGCGCCACCCCATAGCAATGCCGCCCCATAGCAATGCTGACCCATAGCGCCGCCCCATAGCAATGCCGCCCCATAGCAATGCCGCCCCATAGCGCCGCCCCATAGCAATGCCGCCCCATAGCAATGCTGCCCCACGGTGCCGCCCCATAGCGCCGCCCCATAGCAATGCTGCCCCATAGCGCCGCCCCATAGCAATGCCGCACCATAGCAATGCTGCCCCATAGCGCCGCCCCATAGCAATGCTGCCCCATAGCGCCACCCCATAGCAATGCCGCCCCATAGCAATGCTGCCCCATAGCGCCGCCCCATAGCAATGCTGCCCCACAGCGCCGCCCCATAGCAATGCTGCCCCATAGCGCCGCCCCATAGCAATGCTGCCCCATAGCGCCGCCCCATAGCAATGCTGCCCCATAGCGCCGCCCCATAGCAATGCCGCCCCATAGCGCCGCCCCATAGCAATGCTGCCCCACGGCGCCGCCCCATAGCAATGCTGCCCCATAGCAATGCCGCCCCATAGCAATGCCGCCCCATAGCGCTGCCCCATAGCAATGCTGCCCCACGGCGCCGCCCCATAGCAATGCTGCCCCATAGCAATGCCGCCCCATAGCAATGCCGCCCCATAGCGCCGCCCCATAGCAATGCCGCCCCATAGCGCCGCCCCATAGCAATGCTGCCCCACGGCGCCACCCCATAGCAATGCCGCCCCATAGCAATGCTGACCCATAGCGCCACCCCATAGCAATGCCGCCCCATAGCAATGCCGCCCCATAGCGCCGCCCCATAGCAATGCCGCCCCATAGCAATGCTGCCCCACGGTGCCGCCCCATAGCGCCGCCCCATAGCAATGCTGCCCCATAGCGCCGCCCCATAGCAATGCCGCACCATAGCAATGCTGCCCCATAGCGCCGCCCCATAGCAATGCTGCCCCATAGCGCCACCCCATAGCAATGCCGCCCCATAGCAATGCTGCCCCATAGCGCCGCCCCATAGCAATGCTGCCCCACGGCGCCGCCCCATAGCGCCGCCCCATAGCAATGCTGCCCCACGGCGCCACCCCATAGCAATGCCGCCCCATAGCAATGCTGACCCATAGCGCCGCCCCATAGCAATGCCGCCCCATAGCAATGCTGCCCCACGGTGCCGCCCCATAGCGCCGCCCCATAGCAATGCTGCCCCACGGCGCCGCCCCATAGCAATGCCGCCCCATAGCGCCGCCCCATAGCGCCACCCCATAGCAATGCCGCCCCATAGCAATGCCGCCCCATAGCAATGCCGCCCCATAGCGCCGCCCCATAGCAATGCCGCCCCATAGCAATGCTGCCCCACGGCGCCGCCCCATAGCAATGCTGCCCCATAGCGCCGCCCCATAGCAATGCCGCCCCATAGTGCCGCCCCATAGCGCCGCCCCATAGCAGTGCCGCCCCATAGCGCCGCCCCATAGCAATGCCGCCCCATAGCGCCGCCCCGTGGCGCCGCCCCATAGCAATGCCGCCCCATAGCGCCGCCCCATAGCAATGCCGCCCCATAGCGCCGCCCCATAGCAATGCTGCCCCATAGCGCCGCCCCATAGCAATGCTGTCCCATAGCAATGCTGCCCCATAGCAATGCCGCCCCACAGCGCCGCCCCATAGCAATGCTGCCCCACAGCACTGCCCCACGGCGCCGCCCCATAGCAGTGCCGCCCCATAGCGCCGCCCCATAGCAATGCTGCCCCACGGCGCCGCCCCATAGCAATGCTGCCCCATAGCAATGCCGCCCCATAGCAATGCCGCCCCACAGCGCCGCCCCATAGCAATGCCGCCCCATAGCGCCGCCCCATAGCAATGCTGCCCCACAGCAATGCTGCCCTACAGCCCCGCCCTATAGCGTCGCCCCACGGCGCCACCCCATAGCGCTGCCCCACAGCGCCGCCCCATAGTGCCGCCCCACAGCGCCGCCCCACAGCGCCGCCCCATAGCAATGCTGCCCCACAGCGCCGACCCATAGCAATGCCGCCCCATAGCGCCGCCCCATAGCAATGCTGCCCCATAGCAATGCTGCCCCATAGCAAGAGCTGCCCCATAGCGCCACCCCATAGCGCTGCCCCACACCACTGCCCCATAGCAAGAGCTGCCCCATAGCGCTGCCCCTAGCACTGCCCCATGGCACTGCCCCATAGCAGGAGCTGCCCCATAGCAATACTGCCCCACGGCACTGCCCCATAGCAATGCTGCCCCATAGCACCGCCCCACAGCACTGCCCCACGGCGCCGCCCCATAGCGCCGCCTCATGGCGCTGCCCCATAGCAATGCCGCCCCATAGCAATGCTGCCCCACGGCGCCGCCCCATAGCACCACCCCATAGCAATGCCGCCCCATAGCGCCGCCCCATAGCGCCACCCCATAGCGCCGCCCCATAGCGCTGCCCCACGGCGCCGCCCCATAGCACCACCCCATAGCAATGCCGCCCCATAGCGCCGCCCCATAGCGCCACCCCATAGCGCCGCCCCATAGCGCTGCCCCACCGCGCCGCCCCACCGCGCTGCCCCATAGCAACACTGACCCACAGCGCTGCCCCATAGCAAGAGCTGCCCCATAGCGCTGCCCCATAGCAAGAGCTGCCCCGTAGCACCCCACATCCCCAGTCCTACCCCCCATCCCTGCCCCCATCCCTGCCCCACATCTCCACCCCCGCCCCCATCCCCACCCCACATCCCCACCCCCACCCCACACATCCCCACCTATATCCCCACCCCCGCCCCACACGTGCTCACCCCACATCCGCACCCCCGCCCCCCATCCCCACCCCACACATCCCCACCTCACATCCCCACCCCCACCCCACATCCCCACATCCCCACCCCACACATCCCCACCCCACACCCCCACCCCCGCCCCCCATCCCCACCCCACACGTCCCCACCCCACATCCCCACCCCCACACCCCACATCCCTACCCCAAATCCCCACCCCCACACCCCACATCCCTACCCCACATCCCCACCCCCACACCCCACATCCCTACCCCACATCCCCCCATCCCCACCCCCCACCCCCACCCCACACATCCCTACCCCAAATCCCCACCCCCACACCCCACATCCCTACCCCACATCCCCACCCCCACACCCCACATCCCTACCCCACACCCCCCCATCCCCACCCCACACATCCCCACCCCACACATCCCCACCCACATCCCCACCCCACACATCCCCACCCCCCATCCCCACCCCCACCCCCGCCCCCCATCCCCACCCCCTACCCCCGCCCCCCATCCCCCCCCCATCCCCACCCCACATCTCCATCCCCACCCCACACATCCCCACCCCCCATCCCCACCCCCCACCCCCGCCCCCCATCCCCACCCCCCATCCGCACCCCCGCCCCACACGTGCTCCCCCCCCATCTCCCCCCCCAGGAGCAGATGAAGGCGAAGCGGAAGGAGGCGGAGCTGCGCCAGGTGCAGTCTCAGGCGCACGGACTGCAGATGCGGCTCAAGTACTCCCAGAGCGACCTGGAGCAAACCAAGAGCCGACACCTGGCCCTAAACCTGCAGGTACGGCCCTACAAAAGCCCCAGCACAAACCCTACAGCCGGACAGGGGCTGTGGGGTCACCCAGCCCCATTTCGGGTCACATTGGGGGACTTTGGGGTCAAAAAGGGCTTTTTAGGGTCAAAAAGGGCACTTGGGGGTCACGGTTCCCCATTTGGGGTCACGGAGCCCCATTTGGGGTCACGGTTCCCCATTTGGGGTCACAGAGCCCCATTTGGGGTCACAGTTCCCCATTTGGGGTCAGTGGAGCCCCATTTGGGGTCACGGTTCCCCATTTGGGGTCAGTGGAGCCCCATTTGGGGTCATGGTTCCCCATTTGGGGTCACAGAGCCCCGTTTGGGGTCATGGTTCCCCATTTGGGGTCACAGTTCCCCATTTGGGGTCACAGAGCCCCATTTGGGGTCATGGAGCCCCATTTGGGGTCACAGTTCCCCATTTGGGGTCATGGAGCCCCATTTGGGGTCACGGTTCCCCATTTGGGGTCACGGTTCCCCATTTGGGGTCAGTGGAGCCCCATTTGGGGTCACGGTTCCCCATTTGGGGTCAGTGGAGCCCCATTTGGGGTCATGGTTCCCCATTTGGGGTCACAGAGCCCCGTCTGGGGTCATGGTTCCCCATTTGGGGTCACGGTTCCCCATTTGGGGTCAGTGGAGCCCCATTTGGGGTCATGGAGCCCCATTTGGGGTCACAGTTCCCCATTTGGGGTCATGGAGCCCCATTTGGGGTCACAGTTCCCCATTTGGGGTCATGGAGCCCCATTTGGGGTCACGGTTCCCCATTTGGGGTCACGGAGCCCCATTTGGGGTCACGGTTCCCCATTTGGGGTCACAGAGCCCCATTTGGGGTCACGGTTCCCCATTTGGGGTCAGTGGAGCCCCATTTGGGGTCATGGAGCCCCATTTGGGGTCAGTGGAGCCCCATTTGGGGTCATGGTTCCCCATTTGGGGTCACAGAGCCCCGTTTGGGGTCATGGTTCCCCATTTGGGGTCACGGTTCCCCATTTGGGGTCAGTGGAGCCCCATTTGGGGTCATGGAGCCCCATTTGGGGTCACAGTTCCCCATTTGGGGTCATGGAGCCCCATTTGGGGTCACAGTTCCCCATTTGGGGTCACAGAGCCCCATTTGGGGTCATGGAGCCCCATTTGGGGTCACAGTTCCCCATTTGGGGTCATGGAGCCCCATTTGGGGTCACAGTTCCCCATTTGGGGTCATGGAGCCCCATTTGGGGTCACAGTTCCCCATTTGGGGTCACAGAGCCCCATTTGGGGTCAGTGGAGCCCCATTTGGGGTCACAGTTCCCCATTTGGGGTCAGTGGAGCCCCATTTGGGGTCACAGTTCCCCATTTGGGGTCATGGAGCCCCATTTGGGGTCACAGTTCCCCATTTGGGGTCACGGAGCCCCATTTGGGGTCACAGTTCCCCATTTGGGGTCATGGAGCCCCATTTGGGGTCACGGAGCTCCATTTGTGGTCAGTGGAGTCCCATTTGGGGTCACATTGGGGGACTTTGGGGTCAAAAAGGGCTTTTTAGGGTCAAAAAGGGCACTTGGGGGTCACGGTTCCCCTTTTGGGGTCACGGAGCCCCATTTGGGGTCATGGAGCCCCATTTGGGGTCTCGGTTCCCCATTTGGGGTCAGTGGAGCCCCATTTGGGGTCACATTGGGGGACTTTGGGGTCAAAAAGGGCTTTTTAGGGTCAAAAAGGGCACTTGGGGGTCAGTGACGCCCCATTTGGATCTATGGGTCCGTGGATCTATGGGTCTGTGGTTCTGTGGGTCCGTGGATCTATGGGTCTGTGCGATCTGTGGGTCTGTGGATCTATGGGTCTGTGGGATCTATGGGTCGGGATCTATGGGTCAGTGGGTCTGGATCTGTGGGTTGGGATCTATGGGTCTGGATCTATGGGTCTGTGGGTTGGGATCTGTGGGTCGGGATCTGTGGGTTGGGATCTATGGGTCGGGATCTATGGGTCTGTGGATCTATGGGTCGGGATCTATGGGTCTGTGGGTCGGGATCTATGGGTCAGTGGGATCTGTGGGTCGGGATGTGTGGGTCCGTGGGATCTGTGGATCGGGATCCGTGGGTCAGTGGGATCTATGGGTCAGTGGGATCTGTGGGTCGGGATGTGTGGGTCAGTGGATCTGTGGGTCAGTGGATCTGTGGGTCAGTGGATGTGTGGGTCGGGATCTATGGGTCAGTGGATCCGTGGGTCTGGATCTATGGGTCGGGATCTATGGGTCAGTGGATGTGTGGGTCAGTGGATGTGTGGGTCGGGATCTATGGGTCGATGGATGTGTGGGTCAGGATCTATGGGTCAGTGGATCTATGGGTCAGTGGATGTGTGGGTCAGTGGATGTGTGGGTCAGGATGTGTGGGTCAGTGGGTGTGTGGGTCGGGATCTATGGGTCAGTGGATGTGTGGGTCGGGATGTGTGGGTCAGTGGATGTGTGGGTCGGGATGTGTGGGTCAGTGGATGTGTGGGTCGGGATCTATGGGTCAGTGGATGTGTGGGTCGGGATCTATGGGTCAGTGGATGTGTGGGTCGGGATGTGTGGGTCAGTGGATGTGTGGGTCGGGATGTGTGGGTCAGTGGATGTGTGGGTCGGGATCTATGGGTCGGGATGTGTGGGTCGGGATCTATGGGTCAGTGGATGTGTGGGTCGGGATCTATGGGTCAGTGGATGTGTGGGTCGGGATCTATGGGTCGGGATGTGTGGGTCAGTGGATGTGTGGGTTGGGATCTATGGGTCGGGATCTATGGGTCAGGATCTATGGGTTGGGATGTGTGGGTCAGTGGATGTGTGGGTCGGGATCTATGGGTCGGGATCTATGGTTCGGGATCTATGGGTCGGGATGTGTGGGTCAGTGGATGTGTGGGTCAGGATGTGTGGGTCAGTGGATGTGTGGGTCGGGATCTATGGGTCGGGATCTATGGGTCAGTGGATGTGTGGGTCAGTGGATGTGTGGGTCAGGATGTGTGGGTCAGTGGATGTGTGGGTCGGGATGTGTGGGTCAGTGGATGTGTGGGTCGGGATCTATGGGTCGGGATCTATGGGTCGGGATGTGTGGGTCAGTGGATGTGTGGGTCGGGATCTATGGGTCAGGATGTGTGGGTCAGTGGATGTGTGGGTCGGGATCTATGGGTCGGGATCTATGGGTCAGTGGATGTGTGGGTCAGGATGTGTGGGTCAGTGGATGTGTGGGTCGGGATGTGTGGGTCAGTGGATGTGTGGGTCGGGATCTATGGGTCGGGATCTATGGGTCGGGATGTGTGGGTCAGTGGATGTGTGGGTCGGGATCTATGGGTCAGGATGTGTGGGTCAGTGGATGTGTGGGTCGGGATCTATGGGTCGGGATCTATGGGTCGGGATCTATGGGTCAGTGGACGTGTGGGTCGGGATCTATGGGTCGGGATGTGTGGGTCGGGATCTATGGGTCAGTGGACGTGTGGGTCGCGTTTGTGCCCGCCAGGAGAAGTCGAAGCTGGAGAGCGAGCTGGCCAACTTCGGGCCGCGCATCAACGACATCAAACGCATCATCCAGAGCAGAGAGCGCGACATGAGGGAGCTCAGGGACAAGATGAACCAAGTAATTAACTCATTAACTCATTAACTAATGAGCGAACGGGAGCGCCACGTGAGGGAGCTCAGGGACAAGATGAACCAAGTAATTAACTCATTAACTCATTAACTAATGAGCGAACGGGAGCGCCACGTGAGGGAGCTCAGGGACAAGATGAACCAGGTCATTAACGAGCTCATTAACTCATTAACTAATGAGCGAACGGGAGCACCACGTGAGGGAGCTCAGGGACAAGATGAACCAAGTAATTAACTCATTAACTCAGTAACTAATGAGCGAATGGGAGTGCCACGTGAGCTAGCTCAGGGACAAGATGAACCAAGTAATTAACTCATTAACTCATTAACTAATGAGCGAACGGGAGCGCCACGTGAGGGAGCTCAGGGACAAGATGAACCAAGTAATTAACTCATTAACTCATTAACTAATGAGCGAACGGGAGCGCCACGTGAGGGAGCTCAGGGACAAGATGAACCAAGTAATTAACTCATTAACTCATTAACTAATGAGCGAACGGGAGCGCCACGTGAGGGAGCTCAGGGACAAGATGAACCAAGTAATTAACTCATTAACTCATTAACTAATGAGCGAACGGGAGCGCCACGTGAGGGAGCTCAGGGTCAAGATGAACCAGGTCATTAACGAGCTCATTAACTCATTAACTAATGAGCGAACGGGAGCACCACGTGAGGGAGCTCAGGGACAAGATGAACCAAGTAATTAACTCATTAACTCATTAACTAATGAGCGAACGGGAGCGCCACGTGAGGGAGCTCAGGGACAAGATGAACCAAGTAATTAATTAACTCATTAACTCATTAACTAATGAGCGAACGGGAGCGCCACGTGAGGGAGCTCAGGGACAAGATGAACCAAGTAATTAATTAACTCATTAACTCATTAACTAATGAGCGAACGGGAGCGCCACGTGAGGGAGCTCAGGGACAAGATGAACCAAGTAATTAATTAACTCATTAACTCATTAACTAATGAGCGAACGGGAGCGCCACGTGAGGGAGCTCAGGGACAAGATGAACCAAGTAATTAACTCATTAACTCATTAACTAATGAGCGAACGGGAGCGCCACGTGAGGGAGCTCAGGGACAAGATGAACCAGGTCGGTAATTAATGAGTCATTAATTAGTAGTTCGTGTAATTAATTAATTAATGGGGACGTGAGGGAGAGCCACGACAAGATGAACCAGGTCATTATTTAGTAATTAATTAGTAATTAATCATTAATTAATTAATGGGGCATGAGGGAGCGCTGCGACAAGATGAACCAGGTGGGAATCATTAATTAATGGGGGACTCATTAATGAACGGGCACTTGCTAATTACCGGGCCCTCACTAATTAACGCTCTCTTGCTCATTACCGGGCTCTCACTAATTAACGCTCTGTCACTAATTATGGAACTCTGGCTAATTACCGGGCACTCACTAATTACCGGGCTCTCATTAATTAATGAGCTCTCACTAATTACCAGGCTCTCACTAATTACTGGCCACTCACTAATTACCAGGCTCTCACTAATTACCGGCTCCTGTTAATTACTGGCTCTCCCTAATTACCGGGCTCTCGCTAATTTCCAGCTCTCACTAATTACCTAGCTCTGGCTACTTAACGAGCTCTGGCTAATTAACATTCTGTGGCTAATTGACGAGCTCTCACTAATTACCGGGCACTCACTAACTAATATTCTGTGGCTAATTGATGAGCTCTCACCAATTACCGGGCACTCACTAATTAACAAGCTCTGGCTAATTGACGAGCTCTCACTAATTATCAGGCACTCACTAATTAACGTTCTGTGGCTAATTGATGAGCTCTCACTAATTACTGGCACTCACTAATTAACGAGCTCCGGCTAATTGACGAGCTCTCACTAATTACCGGGCACTCACTAATGAACGTTCAGTGGCTAATTGAGGAGCTCTCACTAATCACCGGGCACTCACTCACTCACTCAGTAATTAGCGCTGCGGCTAATTGCCGCTAATTGCGCAGGTGGAGGATGAGGTGTTTGAGGAGTTTTGCCGCGAAATCGGAGTGCGGAACATCCGCGAGTTCGAGGAGGAGAAGGTCAAGAGGCAGAACGAGATCGCCAAGAAGAGGTGCCCCACAGCGCTGCCCCATAGCAATGCCGCCCCATAGCGCTGCCCCATAGCGCTGCCCCATAGCGCTGCCCCATAGCGCTGCCCCACAGCGCTGCCCCATAGCGCTGCCCCATAGCGCCGCCCCATAGCGCTGCCCCATAGCGCTGCCCCATAGAGGCAGAACGAGATCGCCAAGAAGAGGTGCCCCACAGCGCTGCCCCATAGCAATGCCGCCCCATAGCGCTGCCCCATAGCGCTGCCCCATAGCGCTGCCCCATAGCGCTGCCCCACAGCGCTGCCCCATAGCGCTGCCCCATAGCGCCGCCCCATAGCGCTGCCCCATAGCGCTGCCCCATAGAGGCAGAACGAGATCGCCAAGAAGAGGTGCCCCATAGCGCCGCTGCCCCATAGCGCCGCTGCCCCACAGCGCTGCCCCACAGCGCTGCCCCATAGCGCTGCCCCATAGCGCTGCCCCACAGCGCCGCCCCACAGCGCCGCCCCATAGCGCCGCTGCCCCATAGTGCCGCCCCATAGCGCTGCCCCATAGCGCCGCCCCATAGCGCTGCCCCATAGCGCTGCCCCATAGAGGCAGAACGAGATCGCCAAGAAGAGGTGCCCCACAGCGCTGCCCCATAGCAATGCCGCCCCATAGCGCTGCCCCATAGCGCTGCCCCATAGCGCTGCCCCATAGCGCTGCCCCACAGCGCTGCCCCATAGCGCTGCCCCATAGCGCCGCCCCATAGCGCTGCCCCATAGCGCTGCCCCATAGAGGCAGAACGAGATCGCCAAGAAGAGGTGCCCCATAGCGCCGCTGCCCCATAGCGCCGCTGCCCCACAGCGCTGCCCCACAGCGCTGCCCCATAGCGCTGCCCCATAGCGCTGCCCCACAGCGCCGCCC
This sequence comes from Oreortyx pictus, assembly GCA_036925125.1. Classification (NCBI taxonomy): domain Eukaryota; kingdom Metazoa; phylum Chordata; class Aves; order Galliformes; family Odontophoridae; genus Oreortyx; species Oreortyx pictus. The sequence continues at coordinate 24,048 of JAUPFR010000294.1, read as the reverse complement.
CACAGCGCCGCCCCATAGCGCCGCTGCCCCATAGTGCCGCCCCATAGCGCTGCCCCATAGCGCCGCCCCATAGCGCTGCCCCATAGCGCTGCCCCATAGAGGCAGAACGAGATCGCCAAGAAGAGGTGCCCCACAGCGCTGCCCCATAGCGCTGCTGCCCCATAGCGCTGCCCCATAGCGCTGCCCCATAGCGCTGCCCCATAGCGCTGCCCCATAGAGGCAGAACGAGATCGCCAAGAAGAGGTGCCCCATAGCGCCGCTGCCCCATAGCGCCGCCCCATAGCGCCGCCCCATAGCGCTGCTGCTCCATAGCGCTGCCCCATAGTGCTGCCCCATAGCGCTGCCCCATAGCGCTGCTGCCCCATAGCGCTGCCCCATAGCGCTGCCCCATAGCGCCACCCCATAGCGCCGCCCCATAGCGCCGCTGCCCCATAGCACCGCCCCATAGCGCTGCCCCATAGCGCTGCTGCCCCATAGCGCTGCCCCATAGCGCCGCCCCATAGCGCTGCCCCACAGCGCTGCCCCATAGCGCTGCCCCATAGCGCTGCCCCATAGAGGCAGAACGAGATCGCCAAGAAGAGGTGCCCCATAGCGCCGCTGCCCCATAGCGCTGCTGCCCCACAGCGCTGCCCCACAGCGCTGCCCCATAGCGCTGCCCCATAGCGCTGCCCCATAGCGCCGCCCCATAGCGCCGCCCCATAGCGCTGCCCCATAGCGCTGCCCCATAGAGGCAGAACGAGATCGCCAAGAAGAGGTGCCCCATAGCGCCGCTGCCCCATAGCGCTGCTGCCCCACAGCGCTGCCCCACAGCGCTGCCCCATAGCGCTGCCCCATAGCGCTGCCCCATAGCGCCGCCCCATAGCGCTGCTGCTCCATAGCGCTGCCCCATAGTGCTGCCCCATAGCGCTGCCCCATAGCGCTGCTGCCCCATAGCGCTGCCCCATAGCGCTGCCCCATAGCGCCACCCCATAGCGCCGCCCCATAGCGCCGCTGCCCCATAGCGCTGCCCCATAGCGCCGCCCCATAGCGCTGCCCCATAGCGCCGCCCCATAGCGCCGCCCCATAGCGCTGCCCCATAGCGCCGCCCCATAGCGCCGCCCCATAGCGCTGCCCCATAGCGCTGCCCCATAGGGGCAGAACGAGATCGCCAAGAAGAGGTGCCCCATAGCGCCGCTGCCCCATAGCGCTGCTGCCCCACAGCGCTGCCCCACAGCGCTGCCCCATAGTGCTGCCCCATAGCGCTGCCCCATAGCACTGCTGCCCCATAGCGCTGCCCCATAGCGCTGCCCCATAGCGCTGCCCCATAGCGCTGCCCCATAGCGCTGCTGCCCCATAGCGCTGCCCCATAGCGCTGCCCCATAGCGCCACCCCATAGCGCCGCCCCATAGCGCCGCTGCCCCATAGCGCTGCCCCATAGCGCCGCCCCATAGCGCTGCCCCATAGCGCCGCCCCATAGCGCCGCCCCATAGCGCTGCCCCATAGCGCCGCCCCATAGCGCCGCCCCATAGCGCTGCCCCATAGAGGCAGAACGAGATCGCCAAGAAGAGGTGCCCCATAGCGCCGCTGCCCCATAGCGCCGCCCCATAGCGCCGCCCCATAGCGCTGCTGCTCCATAGCGCTGCCCCATAGTGCTGCCCCATAGCGCTGCCCCATAGCACTGCTGCCCCATAGCGCTGCCCCATAGCGCTGCCCCATAGCGCTGCCCCATAGCGCCACCCCATAGCGCCGCCCCATAGCGCCGCTGCCCCATAGCGCCGCCCCATAGCGCTGCCCCATAGCGCTGCTGCCCCATAGCGCTGCCCCATAGCGCTGCCCCATAGCGCCGCCCCATAGCGCTGCCCCACAGCGCTGCCCCATAGCGCTGCCCCATAGCGCTGCCCCATAGCGCCGCCCCATAGCGCTGCTTCTCCATAGCGCTGCCCCATAGTGCTGCCCCATAGCGCTGCCCCATAGCGCTGCTGCCCCATAGCGCTGCCCCATAGCGCTGCCCCATAGCGCCACCCCATAGCGCCGCCCCATAGCGCCGCTGCCCCATAGCGCTGCCCCATAGCGCCGCCCCATAGCGCTGCCCCATAGCGCCGCCCCATAGCGCCGCCCCATAGCGCCGCCCCATAGCGCTGCCCCATAGCGCTGCCCCATAGAGGCAGAACGAGATCGCCAAGAAGAGGTGCCCCATAGCGCCGCTGCCCCATAGCGCCGCCCCATAGCGCCGCCCCATAGCGCCGCTGCCCCATAGCGCCGCCCCATAGCACTGCCCCATAGCGCTGCTGCCCCATAGCGCTGCCCCATAGCGCTGCCCCATAGCGCCGCCCCATAGCGCTGCCCCACAGCGCTGCCCCATAGCGCTGCCCCATAGCGCTGCCCCATAGCGCCGCCCCATAGCGCTGCCCCATAGCGCCGCTGCCCCATAGCGCTGCCCCATAGTGCCGCTGCCCCATAGCGCTGCCCCATAGCGCCGCCCCATAGCGCTGCCCCATAGAGGCAGAACGAGATCGCCAAGAAGAGGTGCCCCATAGCGCTGCCCCATAGCGCTGCTATCCCATAGTACTGCCCCATAGCACTGCTGCCCCATAGCACCGCCACATCCTTACCCCCTGCCCCTTTGCCCACCACATCCCACCCCACACCCCACCCCACACCCCGCCCCACACCCCGCCCCACATCCCACCCCACATCCCACCCCACACCCCGCCCCACCTCCCACCCCACGTCCCCTCCCCACATCCCACCCCACATCCCCTCCCCACATCCCCACTCCACATCCCACCCCCCATCCCCACCCCACACCCCACCCCACATCCCCACCCCACATCCCCACCCCACACCCCGCCCCACATCCCTCCCCACATCCCCACCCCACACCCCACCCCACATCCCCACCCCACATCCCGCCCCACATCCCTCCCCACATCCCACCCCACACCCCACCCCACATCCCACCCCACATCCCTCCCCACATCCCACCCCACACCCCACCCCACATCCCACCCCACACCCCACCCCACCTCCCACCCCACACCCCGCCCCACCTCCCACCCCATGTCCCCTCCCCACATCCCACCCCACACCCCGCCCCACACCCCACCCCACACCCTGCCCCACATCCCACCCCACATCCCCTCCCCACATCCTACCCCACACCCCGCCCCACATCCCTCCCCACATCCCGCCCCACATCCCCTCCCCACATCCCACCCCACACCCCACCCCACATCCCGCCCCACACCCTGCCCCACATCCCCACCCCACACCCTGCCCCACATCCCGCCCCACACCCTGCCCCACATCCCGCCCCACATCCTGCCCCACGTCCCCTCCCCACATCCCACCCCACATCCCGCCCCACATCCTGCCCCACGTCCCCTCCCCACATCCTACCCCACGTCCCGCCCCACCTCCCACCCCACATCCCACCCCACACCCCTCCCCACACCCTGCCCCACATCCCCACCCCACACCCTGCCCCACATCCCGCCCCACATCCTGCCCCACGTCCCCTCCCCACATCCTACCCCACATCCCGCCCCACCTCCCACCCCACATCCCACCCCACACCCCTCCCCACACCCCGCCCCACACCCCGCCCCACACCCTGCCCCACATCCCGCCCCACATCCTGCCCCACGTCCCCTCCCCACATCCCACCCCACACCCCGCCCCACACCCCACCCCACACCCCACCCCACACCCCGCCCCACATCCCCACCCCACACCCTGCCCCACATCCCGCCCCACATCCTGCCCCACGTCCCCTCCCCACATCCTACCCCACATCCCACCCCACCTCCCACCCCACACCCCTCCCCACACCCTGCCCCACACCCCGCCCCACACCCCTCCCCACACCCTGCCCCACACCCCTCCCCACACCCTGCCCCACACCCCGCCCCACACCCCGCCCCACACCCCGCCCCACACCCCGCCCCACATCCCCGCCCCACACCCGTCCAGGCTGGAGTTTGAGAACCAGAAGACGCGCCTGGGGATCCAGTTGGACTTTGAGCGGAACCAACTGCGCGAGGACCAGGAGAAGGTCGCCATGTGGGAGCAGGGAGTGCGCAAGGACGAGGCCGAGATCGAGAAGCTCAAGAAGGTCACCCCCCCACCCCCAAAACGGCCCCCCCACCCCAAAAACTGCTCCCCCCACCCCAAAAACAGCCCCTCCCAAAACGGCCCCCCCACCCCAAAAACCGCTCCCCCACCCCAAAAACAGCCCCCCCAAAAAACGGCCCCCCCACCCCAAAAACGGCTCCCCCCACCCCAAAAACAGCCCCCCCAAAAAACGGCACCCCCACCCCAAAACAGCCCCCCCCACCCCAAAAGCTGCTCCCCCCAACCCCAAAAACGGCCCCCCCACCCCAAAAATAGCTCCCCCCCCAAAAAAAGGCCCCCCCCGCTCTGTTTCCCCTCCCCCCCCCGCTCTGTTCCCCCTCCCCCCCATTCTGTTTACCCTCCCCTCCCCCCCCCCGTCTATTCCCCTCCCCCCCCGCTCTGTTTCCCCTCCCCCCTGCTCTGTTTCCCCTCCACCCCCTGTCTATTTCCCCTCCCCCCCCCACTCTTTTTCCCCTCCGCCCCCACTCAGTTTCCCCTCCCCCCCTCCCCCCCACTCTGTTTCCCCTCCCCCCCTCCCCCCCTTTCTGTTCCCCCTCCCCCCCCCGCTCTGTTCCCCCCCCGTTCTGTTCCCCCTCCCCCCCGTTCTGTTCCCCCTCCCCCCCCGCTCTGTTCCCCCCCCTGCTCTGTTCCCCCTCCCCCCCCCATTCTGTTCCCCCTCCCCCCCATTCTGTTTCCCCTCCCCCCCCCGTTCTGTTCCCCCTCCCCCCCCCCTTTCTGTTCCCCCTCCCCCCCTTTCTGTTTCCCCTCCCCCCCCGTTCAGTCCCCCCCCCCCGGCGCTTTGTGGTGAGGCTGTGGGCGCGTCCAGGAGGAGCAGCGGCACATGAAGATCATCGACGAGACGATGGCGCAGCTGCAGGACCTGAAGAACCAGCACCTGGCCAAGAAGGGCGAGGTCAACGACAAGAACCACGAGATGGACGAGATCCGCAAGAAGCTGGGCGGGGCCAACAAGTGGGCGGGGACCACGAGTGGGCGGGGCCAACAAGTGGGCGGGGACCACGAGTGGGCGGGGCCAACAAGTGGGCGGGGCCAACAAGTGGGCGGGGACCACGAGTGGGCGGGGCCAACAAGTGGGCGGGGACAACAAGTGGGCGGGGACCACGAGTGGGCGGGGACCACGAGTGGGCGGGGACCACGAGTGGGCGGGGACAAGTGGGCGGGGACCACGAGTGGGCGGGGCCAACAAGTGGGCGGGGACCACGAGTGGGCGGGGACCACGAGTGGGCGGGGCCAACAAGTGGGCGGGGACAACAAGTGGGCGGGGACCACGAGTGGGCGGGGACCACGAGTGGGCGGGGACCACGAGTGGGCGGGGACAAGTGGGCGGGGACCACGAGTGGGCGGGGCCAACAAGTGGGCGGGGACCACGAGTGGGCGGGGACCACGAGTGGGCGGGGCAGACAAGTGGGCGGGGACCACAAGTGGGCGGGGACAACAAGTGGGCGGGGCCGACAAGTGGGTGGGGACCACGAGTGGGCGGGGACCACAAGTGGGCGGGGACCACAAGTGGGCGGGGCAGACAAGTGGGCGGGGACCACGAGTGGGCGGAGCCGACAAGTGGGAGGGGACAACGAGTGGGCGGGGCCGACAAGTGGGAGGGGCCGACAAGTGGGCGGGGCCAACAAGTGGGCAGGGACAAACGGGGCGGGGCCAACAGTGGGCGGGGAAAACGAGTGGGCGGGGCCGACAAGTGGGCGGGGCCGACAAGTGAGCGGGGACAACGAGTGGGAGGGTCGAAAAGGGGCGAAGACGAGTGGGCGGAGCCGACAAGTGGGAGGGGACAACGAGTGGGTGGGGACAACAAGTGGGCGGGGCCGACAAGTGGGCGGAGCCGACAAGTGGGAGGGGACAACGAGTGGGCGGAGCCGACAAGTGGGCGGAGCCGACAAGTGGGAGGGGACAACGAGTGGGTGGGGACAACAAGTGGGCGGGGACAAGGTGTGGCCAGGGCCAACGAGTGGGCGGGGGCAGCAAGTGGGCGGGGACAACGAGTGGGCAGGGACAAGGAGTGGGCGGGGCCGACGAGTGGGCGGGAACAAGTGGGCGGGGCCAAACGGGGCGGGGCCAAATGGGGCAGAGCCGACGAGTGGGCGGGGACAAGTGGGCGGGGCCTAAAAAGGGGGCGTGGGACAGCGAGAGGGCGGTGCTTCAAAATGAGGTGGGGCAGCAAGTGGGCGGGGCTTAACGAGGGGCGGAGCCTACAAGGGGCGGGGCGGGGTTTACGATGGGTGTGGTCCAGCAAGTGGGCGGGGCTTAAGAAGAGCGGCAGTTTGAACAAGGGGGCGGAGCCAACGAGTGGGCTGGGATGAAAGCAGGCGGGGCTTAAGTAGGGGCGGGGACATGGTGGGGCTTAAGGTTAGGGGGCGGGGCTAATAGGATTGTGGGTGGGGTTATGAGCCTGTGGGCGGGGCCGACCCCCTCCCAACTGCATCCTCCTCCCCCCCACCCCACCCCCCCCTTCCCCACAAACACTCCCTACGTCCACCTGTCCTCTCATTCCTCCCCCCCCCCCCCCCCCTCCTTTTTTCCCCAGGGAGATGACCCACCTGCAGAAGGAGGTGACGGCCATCGAGACGAAGCTGGAGCAGAAGCGCAGCGACCGCCACAACCTGCTGCAGGCCTGCAAGATGCAGGACATCAAGCTGCCCCTCTCCAAGGGCACCATGGACGACATCAGCCAGGAGGAGGTAACCCCTCCCCCCCCCCGACCCAAGAACCATTGGGTTGGGGCTCAGGTCCCCCCCCTGTGCCTCTTTCTGTTCCCCTTCTGGGGCCGTTTTGGGGAATCAGGACCCCACCCCCCCGACCCCTCTCTCTCTCCTATTGGGGGATGTGGGGCAACTAGGGGTTCAGGGACCCCCAACTTCTCTTTGTTGCCCCTTATGGGGGCACTGTGGAAGCTCGTGACCCTGTGACTCCTCTTTATTCTGCCCCTGTGGGGCTACTGGGGCGCTCAGGAACCCCCAGCCCCAATTTGTTCCCCCTTCTGGGGATGCTGTTGCTCTGACCCCTTTTACTTCCCCCCTGTGGGGCCACTGTGGGGCCTTTTTGTCCCACCCTATGGGGCCATTGGGAGACTCAGGACCCCCCCAGCCCCTCTTTATCCCACCCTATTGGGTCTGTGGGGGCTCAGGACCCTCTGATCCCTCTTTATTACTCCCCTTTGGGGCCAGTGGGGGGCACAGGACCCCCCAGCCCCCTCTTTGTCCCGCCCTGTGGGGTCACTGTGGGGTTCAGGACTCTCCTTGCTCCCCTGTAGTGCGCACTGGGGGACTCTAGCCCCCCACCGAGCCCTTTTCTTCCCCCCCCCACCCGCAGGGCAGTGGCGGTGGGGAGGAGGGGGGCAGCGGCTCGCAGCGCTCCTCCAGCCTGTACGCCCGCGAAGCGCTCATCGAGATCGACTACAGCGACCTGCCCGAGGAGCTCAAGGTGCGGCGGCCCTTTAAGGCCACGCCCCCTCCCGAAAGCCCCGCCCCTTTCCCAGTCACCCCTATGGGTGACCTAGCCCCGCCCACGTCGGGGAGGCCACGCCTCTTTTCACTAAGCCCCGCCCCCTGCATTCATCCCTATGCCCGAAGTTCAGCCCACCACTGCCTGGCTCCGCCCCCTAGAAGCCCCGCCCCCTCCACGAAGCCCCGCCCCCTCCACGCATCCCGATAAGCAGAAGTCAACCCACCCCCCACAATTGCCCCGCCCCCTCCACGAAGCCCCACCCCCTCCACAAAGCCCCGCCCCCTCCATTCATCCCGATGGGCAAAAGTCAACCCACCACTGCCTGGTCCCACCCCCTCCACGAAACCCCGCCCCTTTCACGAAGCCCCTCCCCCTCCATTCACCCCTATGGGCAAAATTCCACCCACCTCCACCTGGCCCCGCCCCTCCACTAAGCCCCGCCCCCTCCACGAAGCCCCGCCCCCTCCACGAAGCCCCGCCCCCTCCACTCACCCCTTTAGGTAAAATTCCACCCACCTCCACCTGGCCCCGCCCCTCCACGAAGCCCCGCCCCCTCCACGAAGCCCCGCCCCCTCCATTCACCCCTATGGGCAAAATTCCACCCACCTCCACCTGGCCCCGCCCCTCCACTAAGCCCCGCCCCTTTCACGAAGCCCCGCCCCCTCCATTCACCCCTTTGGGTAAAATTCCACCCACCTCCACCTGGCCCCGCCCCTCCACGAAGCCCCGCCCCCTCCACTAAGCCCCGCCCCCTCCATTCACCCCTATGGGTAAAATTCCACCCACCTCCACCTGGCCCCGCCCCTCCACGAAGCCCCGCCCCCTCCACGAAGCCCCGCCCCCTCCATTCACCCCTTTGGGTAAAATTCCACCCACCTCCACCTGGCCCCGCCCCTCCACGAAGCCCCGCCCCTTTCACGAAGCCCCACCCCCTCCATTCACCCCTGTGGGCAAAATTCCACCCACCTCCACCTGGCCCCGCCCCTCCACGAAGCCCCGCCCCCTCCACGAAGCCCCGCCCCCTCCATTCACCCCTGTGGGTAAAATTCCACCCACCTCCACCTGGCCCCGCCCCTCCGCGAAGCCCCGCCCCCTCCGCGAAGCCCCGCCCCCTCCATTCACCCCTGTGGGCAAAATTCCACCCACCTCCACCTGGCCCCGCCCCTCCACGAAGCCCCGCCCCTTTCACGAAGCCCCACCCCCTCCATTCACCCCTGTGGGCAAAATTCCACCCACCTCCACCTGGCCCCGCCCCTCCACGAAGCCCCGCCCCTTTCACGAAGCCCCACCCCCTCCATTCACCCCTGTGGGCAAAATTCCACCCACCTCCACCTGGCCCCGCCCCTCCACGAAGCCCCGCCCCCTCCATTCATCCCTTTGGGTAAAATTCCACCCACCTCCACCTGGCCCCGCCCCTTTCACGAAGCCCCGCCCCCTCCATTCACCCCTGTGGGCAAAATTCCACCCACCTCCACCTGGCCCCGCCCCTCCACTAAGCCCCGCCCCTTTCACGAAGCCCTGCCCCCTCCATTCACCCCTATGGGTAAAATTCCACCCCCCTCCACCTGGCCCCGCCCCTCCACGAAGCCCCGCCCCTTTTACAAAGCCCCGCCCCCCTCCATTCACCCCTATGGGTAAAATTCCACCTACCTCCACCTGGCCCCGCCCCTCCACGAAGCCCCGCCCCCTCCATTCATCCCTTTGGGTAAAATTCCACCCACCTCCACCTGGCCCCGCCCCTCCACGAAGCCCCGCCCCTTTTACAAAGCCCCGCCCCCCTCCATTCACCCCTATGGGTAAAATTCCACCTACCTCCACCTGGCCCCGCCCCTCCACGAAGCCCCGCCCCCTCCATTCATCCCTTTGGGTAAAATTCCACCCACCTCCACCTGGCCCCGCCCCTCCACGAAGCCCCGCCCCCTCCATTCATCCCTTTGGGTAAAATTCCACCCACCTCCACCTGGCCCCGCCCCTTTCACGAAGCCCCGCCCCCTCCATTCACCCCTGTGGGCAAAATTCCACCCCCCTCCACCTGGCCCCGCCCCTCCACGAAGCCCCGCCCCTTTCACTAAGCCCCGCCCCCTCCATTCACCCCTATGGGCGAACTATCCCCCCCTCAATCCCCACCCCCCACAACTGCCCCCCACTTTTGCCCCCCCTTTCCCCCCTCCCCCCCTTTCTGCCCCCCCCCCCCCCCCCCCGTCCCCCCACAGGACGCGCAGGCGGAGGAGGAGATCCGCCAGGAGATGAACCAGCTGCAGCAGCGGCTGACGGAGCAGCAGAGCGTCCTGCAGCGCATCGCCGCCCCCAACATGAAGGCCATGGAGAAACTCGAGAGCGTCCGCGACAAGTTCCAGGAGACCTCCGACGGTACCGACCCACCACTGCGGCCGCCCCACACGTAACGCCGCCCCACAACTGCTGCCGCCCCACAGATAGCGCCGCCCCACAGATAGCGCCGCCCCACAGATAACGCCGCCCCACAGATAGCGCCGCCCCACAGATAGCGCCGCCCCACAGATAACACCGCCCCACAACTGCTGCCGCCCCACACATACCGCCCCACAGATAGCGCCGCCCCACAGATAGCGCCGCCCCACAGATAACACCGCCCCACAACTGCTGCCGCCCCACACATACCGCCCCACAGATAGCGCCGCCCCACAGATAGCGCCGCCCCACAGATAACGCCGCCCCACAACTGCTGCTGCCCCACAGATAGTGCCGCCCCACAGCACCGCCCCACAACTGCTGCTGCCCCACAGATAGCGCCGCCCCACAACTGCTGCTGCCCCACAGCGCCGCCCCACAGATAGCACCGCCCCACAGATAACGCCGCCCCACAGATAGCGCCGCCCCACAGATAACGCCGCCCCACACGTACCGCCGCCCCACAACTGCTGCCGCCCCACAGCGCCACCCCACAGATAACGCCGCCCCACAGATAACGCCGCCCCACAGATAACGCCACCCCACAGATAGCGCCGCCCCACAGATAACGCCGCCCCACAGATAGCGCCGCCCCACAGATAGCGCTGCCCCACAGATAGCGCCGCCCCACAACTGCTGCTGCCCCACAGCACCGCCCCACAACTGATGCTGCCCCACAGATAGCGCCGCCCCACAGCGCCGCCCCACAACTGCTGCCGCCCCACACATACCGCCGCCCCACAGATAGCGCCGCCCCACACATACCGCCGCCCCACAGTGCCGACCCACCACTGCTGCCGCCCCACACGTACCGCCGCCCCACAGATAGCGCCGCCCCACAGATAACGCCGCCCCACAGATAACGCCGCCCCACACGTACCGCCGCCCCACAGATAGCGCCGCCCCACAGATAGCGCCGCCCCACAGATAACGCCGCCCCACAGATAGCGCCGCCCCACAGATAGCGCCGCCCCACAGATAGCGCCGCCCCACAGATAGCGCCGCCCCACAGATAACGCCGCCCCACAGATAGCGCCGCCCCACAGATAGCGCCGCCCCACAGATAATGCCGCCCCACAGATAGCGCCGCCCCACAGATAGCGCCGCCCCACAGATAGCGCCGCCCCACAGATAACGCCGCCCCACAGATAGCGCCGCCCCACAGATAGCGCCGCCCCACAGATAGCGCCGCCCCACACGTACCGCCGCCCCACAGATAACGCCGCCCCACAGATAGCGCCGCCCCACAGATAATGCCGCCCCACAGATAGCGCCGCCCCACAGATAACGCCGCCCCACAGATAGCGCCGCCCCACAGATAACGCCGCCCCACAGATAGCGCCGCCCCACAGATAGCGCTGCCCCACAGATAGCGCCGCCCCACAACTGCTGCTGCCCCACAGCACCGCCCCACAACTGATGCTGCCCCACAGATAGCGCCGCCCCACAGCGCCGCCCCACAACTGCTGCCGCCCCACACATACCGCCGCCCCACAGATAGCGCCGCCCCACACATACCGCCGCCCCACAGTGCCGACCCACCACTGCTGCCGCCCCACACGTACCGCCGCCCCACAGATAGCGCCGCCCCACAGATAACGCCGCCCCACAGATAACGCCGCCCCACACGTACCGCCGCCCCACAGATAGCGCCGCCCCACAGATAGCGCCGCCCCACAGATAACGCCGCCCCACAGATAGCGCCGCCCCACAGATAGCGCCGCCCCACAGATAGCGCCGCCCCACAGATAGCGCCGCCCCACAGATAACGCCGCCCCACAGATAGCGCCGCCCCACAGATAGCGCCGCCCCACAGATAATGCCGCCCCACAGATAGCGCCGCCCCACAGATAGCGCCGCCCCACAGATAGCGCCGCCCCACAGATAACGCCGCCCCACAGATAGCGCCGCCCCACAGATAGCGCCGCCCCACAGATAGCGCCGCCCCACACGTACCGCCGCCCCACAGATAACGCCGCCCCACAGATAGCGCCGCCCCACAGATAATGCCGCCCCACAGATAGCGCCGCCCCACAGATAACGCCGCCCCACAGATAGCGCCGCCCCACAGATAACGCCGCCCCACAGATAACGCCGCCCCACACGTACCGCCGCCCCACAGATAGCGCCGCCCCACAGATAGCGCCGCCCCACAGATAGCGCCGCCCCACAGATAGCGCCGCCCCACAGATAGCGCTGCCCCACAGATAGCGCCGCCCCACAACTGCTGCTGCCCCACAGCACCGCCCCACAACTGATGCTGCCCCACAGATAGCGCCGCCCCACAGATAGCGCCGCCCCACAGATAGCGCCGCCCCACAGATAGCGCCGCCCCACACGTACCGCCGCCCCACAGATAGCGCCGCCCCACAGATAACGCCGCCCCACAGATAGCGCCGCCCCACAGATAACGCCGCCCCACAGATAGCGCCGCCCCACAACTGCTGCTGCCCCACAGATAGCGCCGCCCCACAGATAGCGCTGCCCCACAGATAGCGCCGCCCCACAACTGCTGCTGCCCCACAGCACCGCCCCACAACTGATGCTGCCCCACAGATAGCGCCGCCCCACAGATAGCGCCGCCCCACAGATAGCGCCGCCCCACAGATAGCGCCGCCCCACACGTACCGCCGCCCCACAGATAACGCCGCCCCACAGATAGCGCCGCCCCACAGATAATGCCGCCCCACAGATAGCGCCGCCCCACAGATAGCGCCGCCCCACAGATAGCGCCGCCCCACAGATAGCGCCGCCCCACAGATAACGCCGCCCCACAGATAACGCCGCCCCACAACTGCTGCTGCCCCACAGATAGTGCCGCCCCACAGCGCCGCCCCACAACTGCTGCCGCCCCACAGATAGCGCCGCCCCACAGATAGCGCCGCCCCACAGATAGCGCCGCCCCACAGATAATGCCGCCCCACAGATAGCGCCGCCCCACAGATAGCGCCGCCCCACAGATAGCGCCGCCCCACAGATAGCGCCGCCCCACAGATAGCGCCGCCCCACAGATAGCGCCGCCCCACAGATAATGCCGCCCCACAGATAGCGCCGCCCCACAGATAACGCCGCCCCACACGTACCGCCGCCCCACAGATAGCGCCGCCCCACAGATAGCGCCGCCCCACAGATAGCGCCGCCCCACAGATAGCGCCGCCCCACAGATAGCGCCGCCCCACAACTGCTGCTGCCCCACACATACCGCCCCACAACTGCTGCTGCCCCACAGATACCGCTGCTGCCCCACAGCGCCGCCCCACAACTGCTGCTGCCCCACAGCACCGCCCCACAGCGCCGCCCCACAACCGCTGCTCCAAAGCACTGCCCCACAACCACTGCCCCACAGCACTGCCCCACAGCACTGCCCCACAGCAACTGCGCGGAAGCGTGCCGAGAAGGCGAAGCCCGTCCCAGTGACCCCAAACCCAACCCACAGACCCCACAGACCCCATATCCGACCCCACAGACCCCATATCTGACCCCACAGACCCCATATCTGACCCCACAGACCCCATATCCGACCCCACAGACCCCACAGACCCCATATCCGACCGCACAGACCCCACAGACCCCACAGACCCCATATCCGACCCCACAGAGTTCGAGGCGGCGCGGAAGCGTGCCAAGAAGGCGAAGCCCGTCCCAGTGACCCCAAACCCAACCCACAGACCCCACAGACCCCATATCTGACCCCACAGACCCCATATCCGACCCCACAGACCCCATATCCGACCCCACAGACCCCATATCTGACCCCGCAGAGTTCGAGGCGGCGCGGAAGCGTGCCAAGAAGGCGAAGCCCGTCCCAGTGACCCCAAACCCAACCCACAGACCCCACAGACCCCATATCCGACCCCACAGACCCCACAGACCCCATATCCGACCCCACAGACCCCATATCCGACCCCACAGACCCCATATCCGACCCCACAGACCCCATATCTGACCCCGCAGAGTTCGAGGCGGCGCGGAAGCGTGCCAAGAAGGCGAAGCCCGTCCCAGTGACCCCAAACCCAACCCACAGACCCCATAGACCCCACAGACCCCATATCTGACCCCGCAGAGTTCGAGGCGGCGCGGAAGCGTGCCAAGAAGGCGAAGCAGGCGTTCGAGCAGATGAAGAAGGAGCGCTTCGACCGCTTCAACGCGTGCTTCGAGTCCGTCGCCACCAACATCGACGAGATCTACAAAGCACTGTCCAGGAACAGCAGCGCGCAGGTGGGAACGGGAGCGGGGTCGGGGCTTTGGGGTCAGGGGGTTTGGGGTCAGGGGGTTTGGGGTTTGGGGTCAGGTGGTTGTGGGGTCCCTGTCCAGGAACAGCAGCGCGCAGGTGGGAACGGGAGTGGAGTCGGGGGTTTGGGGTCAGGGGGTTTGGGGTCAGGGGGTCAGGGGTTTGGGGTCAGGGGTTTGGGGTCAGGGGGTTTGGGGTCAGGGGGTTTGGGGTTTGGGGTCGGGGTTGGGGTTTGGGGTCAGGGGGTTGGGGTTTGGGGTCAGGGGGTTTGGGGTCAGGGGGTTTGGGGTCAGGGGGTCTGGGGTCAGGGGGTTTGGGGTCAGGGGGTTTGGGGTTTGGGGTCAGGGGGTCAGGGGGTTTGGGGTCAGGTGGGTGTGGAGTCCCTGTCCAGGAACAGCCGCGCGCAGACATGAATGGGAGCGGGGTTTGGGGTCACAGGGTTTGGGGTCAGGGGGTTTGGGGTTTGGGGTCAGTGGTTTGGGGTCTGGTGGGTGTGGGGTCCTTGTCCAGGAACTGCAGCGCGCAGGTGCGAATGGGGCGGGTTTGGGGTCGGGGTTTGGGGTCGGGGTTTGGGGTCTGGGGTTTGGGGTCAGGGGTTTGGGGTCAGGGGGGTGTGGGGTCAGCAGGCTGCATTTAGGGCTGTGGGGCCGCGTTTAGGATCAGTGGGGCTGCATTTAGGGTCTGTGGGGCGGCGTTCAGGATCTGTGGGGCTGTGGGGCGGCGTTCAGGATCCGTGGGGCGGCATTCAGGATCTGTGGGGCTGTGGGGCCGCCTTTAGGATCCGTGGGGCGGCGTTCAGGATCTATGGGGCGGCGTTGAGGATCTATGGGGCAGTGTTCAGAATCTATGGGGAAGTGTTGAGGATCTATGGGGCAGCGTTGAGGATCTATGGGGCAGCACTGAGGATCTATGGGGCAGCGTTCAGGATCTGTGGGTCAGCGTTGAGGATCTATGGGGCAGCACTGAGGATCCGTGGGGCGGCATTCAGGATCCGTGGGGCAGCACTGAGGATCTATGGGGCAGCGTTGAGGATCTATGGGGCAGCATTGAGGATCTATGGGGCAGCACTGAGTATCTATGGGGCAGCGTTGAGGATCTGTGGGGCAGCACTGAGGATCTATGGGGCAGCACTGAGTATCTATGGGGCAGCGTTGAGGATCTATGGGGCAGCGTTGAGGATCTATGGGGCAGCCCTGAGGATCTATGGGGCAGCGCTGAGGATCTATGGGGCAGCGTTGAGGATCTGTGGGGCAGCACTGAGGATCTATGGGGCAGCACTGAGGATCTATGGGGCAGCGTTGAGGATCTATGGGGCAGTACTGAGTATCTATGGGGCAGCGTTCAGGATCTATGGGGCGGCGCTGAGGATCTATGGGTCAGTGTTGAGGATCTATGGGGTGGCACTGAGGATCTATGGGGCAGCGTTGAGGATCTGTGGGGCAGCGCTGAGGATCTATGGGGCAGCACTGAGGATCTATGGCTCAGCGTTGAGGATCTATGGGGCAGCGCTGAGGATCTGTGGGGCGGCACTGAGGATCTATGGGGCGGCACTGAGGATCTGTGGGGCGGCGCTGAGCATCTATGGGGCAGCACTGAGGATCTATGGGGCAGCCTTGAGGATCTATGGGGCAGCGCTGAGGATCTATGGGGCAGCACTGAGGATCTATGGGTCAGCGTTGAGCATCTATGGGGCAGCACTGAGGATCTATGGGGCAGCACTGAGGATCTATGGGGCAGCGTTCAGGATCTATGGGGCGGCGCTGAGGATCTGTGGGGCGGCACTGAGGATCTATGGGGCGGCGCTGAGGATCTATGGGGCAGCGTTCAGGATCTATGGGGTGGCACTGAGGATCTGTGGGGCGGTGCTGAGGATCTGTGGGGCAGCACTGAGGATCTATGGGGCAGCGTTGAGGATCTATGGGGCAGCGTTGAGGATCTATGGGGTGGCACTGAGGATCTGTGGGGCGGCGCTGAGGATCTGTGGGGCGGCACTGAGGATCTATGGGGCGGCGCTGAGGATCTATGGGGCAGCGTTCAGGATCTATGGGGTGGCACTGAGGATCTGTGGGGCGGTGCTGAGGATCTGTGGGGCAGCACTGAGGATCTATGGGGCAGCGTTGAGGATCTATGGGGCAGCGTTGAGGATCTATGGGGCGGCGCTGAGGATCTATGGGGCAGCACTGAGGATCTATGGGGCAGCGTTGAGGATCTATGGGGCAGCGTTGAGGATCTATGGGGCGGCACTGAGGATCTATGGGGCGGTACTGAGGATCTATGGGGCAGCGTTGAGGATCTATGGGGCAGCGTTGAGGATCTATGGGGCAGCGTTGAGGATCTATGGGGCGGCACTGAGGATCTATGGGGCAGCGTTCAGGATCTATGGGGTGGCACTGAGGATCTGTGGGGCGGTGCTGAGGATCTGTGGGGCAGCACTGAGGATCTATGGGGCAGCGTTGAGGATCTATGGGGCAGCGTTGAGGATCTATGGGGCAGCGTTCAGGATCTGTGGGTCAGCGTTGAGGATCTATGGGGCAGCACTGAGGATCCGTGGGGCGGCATTCAGGATCCGTGGGGCAGCACTGAGGATCTATGGGGCAGCGTTGAGGATCTATGGGGCAGCATTGAGGATCTATGGGGCAGCACTGAGTATCTATGGGGCAGCGTTCAGGATCTATGGGGCAGCGTTGAGGATCTATGGGGCAGCCTTGAGGATCTATGGGGCAGCACTGAGTATCTATGGGGCAGCGTTGAGGATCTGTGGGGCAGCACTGAGGATCTATGGGGCAGCACTGAGTATCTATGGGGCAGCGTTGAGGATCTATGGGGCAGCGCTGAGGATCTATGGGGCAGCGTTCAGGATCTATGGGGCAGCGTTGAGGATCTATGGGGCAGCGTTGAGGATCTATGGGGCAGCCCTGAGGATCTATGGGGCAGCGCTGAGGATCTATGGGGCAGCGTTGAGGATCTGTGGGGCAGCACTGAGGATCTATGGGGCAGCACTGAGGATCTATGGGGCAGCGTTGAGGATCTATGGGGCAGTACTGAGTATCTATGGGGCAGCGTTCAGGATCTATGGGGCGGCGCTGAGGATCTATGGGTCAGTGTTGAGGATCTATGGGGTGGCACTGAGGATCTATGGGGCAGCGTTGAGGATCTGTGGGGCAGCGCTGAGGATCTATGGGGCAGCACTGAGGATCTATGGCTCAGCGTTGAGGATCTATGGGGCAGCGCTGAGGATCTGTGGGGCGGCACTGAGGATCTATGGGGCGGCACTGAGGATCTGTGGGGCGGCGCTGAGCATCTATGGGGCAGCACTGAGGATCTATGGGGCAGCCTTGAGGATCTATGGGGCAGCGCTGAGGATCTATGGGGCAGCACTGAGGATCTATGGGTCAGCGTTGAGCATCTATGGGGCAGCACTGAGGATCTATGGGGCAGCACTGAGGATCTATGGGGCAGCGTTCAGGATCTATGGGGCGGCGCTGAGGATCTGTGGGGCGGCACTGAGGATCTATGGGGCGGCGCTGAGGATCTATGGGGCAGCGTTCAGGATCTATGGGGTGGCACTGAGGATCTGTGGGGCGGTGCTGAGGATCTGTGGGGCAGCACTGAGGATCTATGGGGCAGCGTTGAGGATCTATGGGGCAGCGTTGAGGATCTATGGGGTGGCACTGAGGATCTGTGGGGCGGCGCTGAGGATCTGTGGGGCGGCACTGAGGATCTATGGGGCGGCGCTGAGGATCTATGGGGCAGCGTTCAGGATCTATGGGGTGGCACTGAGGATCTGTGGGGCGGTGCTGAGGATCTGTGGGGCAGCACTGAGGATCTATGGGGCAGCGTTGAGGATCTATGGGGCAGCGTTGAGGATCTATGGGGCAGCACTGAGGATCTATGGGTCAGCGTTGAGCATCTATGGGGCAGCACTGAGGATCTATGCGGCAGCACTGAGGATCTATGGGGCAGCGTTCAGGATCTATGGGGCAGCGCTGAGGATCTATGGGGCAGCGCTGAGGATCTATGGGGCAGCATTGAGGATCTATGGGGCAGCGTTGAGGATCTATGGGGCGGCGCTGAGGATCTGTGGGGCGGCACTGAGGATCTGTGGGGCAGCACTGAGGATCTATGGGGCAGCGTTGAGGATCTATGGGGTGGCACTGAGGATCTATGGGGCGGCGCTGAGGATCTATGGGGCAGCACTGAGGATCTATGGGGCAGCGTTGAGGATCTATGGGGCAGCGTTGAGGATCTATGGGGCGGCACTGAGGATCTATGGGGCGGTACTGAGGATCTATGGGGCAGCGTTGAGGATCTATGGGGCGGCACTGAGGATCTATGGGGCAGCGTTGAGGATCTATGGGGCGGCACTGAGGATCTATGGGGCAGCGTTGAGGATCTATGGGGCAGCACTGAGGATCTATGGGTCAGCGTTGAGCATCTATGGGGCAGCACTGAGGATCTATGGGGCAGCACTGAGGATCTATGGGGCAGCGTTCAGGATCTATGGGGCGGCGCTGAGGATCTATGGGGCGGCACTGAGGATCTATGGGGCAGCGTTGAGGATCTATGGGGTGGCACTGAGGATCTGTGGGGCGGCACTGAGGATCTATGGGGCGGCGCTGAGGATCTATGGGGCAGCGTTGAGGATCTATGGGGCGGCACTGAGGATCTATGGGGCGGCACTGAGGATCTATGGGGCAGCGTTGAGGATCTATGGGGCGGCACTGAGGATCTGTGGGGCGGCACTGAGGATCTGTGGGGCAGCACTGAGGATCTATGGGGCAGCCCTGAGGATCTATGGGGCAGCCCTGAGGATCTATGGGGCAGCGTTGAGGATCTATGGGGCAGCGTTCAGGATCTATGGGGCGGCGCTGAGGATCTATGGGTCAGTGTTGAGGATCTATGGGGTGGCACTGAGGATCTATGGGGCAGCGTTGAGGATCTATGGGGCGGCACTGAGGATCTATGGGGCGGTGCTGAGGATCTATGGGGCAGCACTGAGGATCTATGGGGCAGCGCTGAGGATCTATGGGGCAGCGTTGAGGATCTGTGGGGCGGCACTGAGGATCTGTGGGGCAGCGCTGAGGATCTATGGGGCGGCGCTGAGGATCTATGGGGTAGCGTTGAGGATCTATGGGGTGGCACTGAGGATCTATGGGGCAGCGTTGAGGATCTGTGGGTCAGCGTTGAGGATCTATGGGGCAGCACTGAGGATCTATAGGGCAGCGTTGAGCATCTATGGGGCAGCGCTGAGGATCTATGGGGCAGCGTTCAGGATCTATGGGGCGGCGCTGAGGATCTATGGGTCAGTGTTGAGGATCTATGGGGTGGCACTGAGGATCTATGGGGCAGCGTTGAGGATCTATGGGGCGGCACTGAGGATCTATGGGGCGGTGCTGAGGATCTATGGGGCAGCACTGAGGATCTATGGGGCAGCGCTGAGGATCTATGGGGCAGCGTTGAGGATCTGTGGGGCGGCACTGAGGATCTGTGGGGCAGCGCTGAGGATCTATGGGGCGGCGCTGAGGATCTATGGGGCGGCACTGAGGATCTATGGGGCGGCACTGAGGATCTATGGGGCAGCATTGAGGATCTATGGGGTGGCGCTGAGGATCTGTGGGGCGGTGCTGAGGATCTATGGGGCAGCACTGAGGATCTATGGGGCAGCGCTGAGGATCTATGGGGCAGCGTTGAGGATCTATGGGGCAGCACTGAGGATCTATGGGGCGGCACTGAGGATCTGTGGGTCAGCGTTGAGGATCTATGGGGCAGCACTGAGGATCTATGGGGCGGCGCTGAGGATCTATGGGGCAGCCTTGAGGATCTGTGGGGCGGCACTGAGGATCTATGGGGCGGCACTGAGGATCTGTGGGGCGGCACTGAGGATCTGTGGGGCGCTGCCCCACGGGCAGGCGTTCCTGGGCCCCGAGAACCCGGAGGAGCCGTACCTGGACGGCATCAACTACAACTGCGTGGCGCCGGGGAAGCGCTTCCGCCCCATGGACAACCTCTCGGGGGGAGAGAAGACCGTGGCCGCGCTCGCGCTGCTCTTCGCCATCCACAGGTGGGGACCCCGAAACGGGCGGCACCCCGAAATCGGGAGCCTAGAACGGGTGGCACCCCGAAATCGGGAGCATGAAACGGGCGGCACCCCGAAATCGGGAGCCTAGAATGGGCGGCACCCCGAAATCGGGAGCAGGAAACGGGCGGCACCCCGAAATCGGGAGCACGAAACAGGTGGCACCCCGAAATCAGGAGCACGAAACGGGTGGCACCCCGAAATCGGGAGCCCAGAATGGGCGGCACCCCAAAATTGGGAGCCCGAAACGGGCGGCACCCCGAAATCGGGAGCACGAAACGGGCGGCACCCTGAAATCGGGAGCACGAAACGGGCGGCACCCCGAAATCGGGAGCACGAAACGGGTGGCACCCCGAAATCGGGAGCACGAAACGGGCGGCACCCTGAAATTGGGAGCATGAAACGGGCGGCACCCCGAAATCGGGAGCACGAAACGGGCGGCACCCCAAAATCGGGAGCATGAAATGGGGAGCACAAAATGGGGAGTCTGAAATCGGGACCCCAAAATTGGGAGCCTAGAACGGGCGGCACCCCAAAATCAGGAGCCCGAAACAGGCTGCACCCCGAAATCGGGACCCCGAAACGGGCAGCACCCCGAAATCAGGAGCACGAAACGAGTGGCACCCCGAAATCGGGAGCACGAAACGGGGACCCCAAACTCGGGGAGCCCAAACTCGGGGACCCCAGAACGGGGAGCCCAAACTCGGGGACCCCAAAGTCAGGGACCCCAAACTCGGGGACCCCAAACTCGGGGAGACCAGAACAGGGACCCCATAACCGGAACCCCAAAACGGGGACTCCAAAACGGGGACCCCAAACTCGGGGAGCCCAAACTCGGGAACCCCAAAGTCGGGGAGCCCAAAGTCGGGGAGCCCAAAGTCGGGGGGCCCAAAGTTGGGGAGCCCAAAGTCGGGAACCCCAAAGTCGGGGACCCCAAAGTCGGGGAGCCCAAAGTCGGGAACCCCAAAGTCGGGGAGCCCAAAGTCGGGGACCCCAAACCCGGGGAGCCCAAAGTCGGGGAGCCCAAAGTCGGGAACCCCAAAGTCGGGGAGCCCAAAGTCGGGGACCCCAAAGTCGGGGAGCCCAAAGTCGGGGACCCCAAAGTCGGGAACCCCAAAGTCGGGGAGCCCAAAGTCGGGGACCCCAAAGTCGGGGAGCCCAAAGTCGGGGACCCCAAAGTCGGGAACCCCAAAGTCGGGGAGCCCAAAGTCGGGGAGCCCAAAGTCGGGGGGCCCAAAGTCGGGGAGCCCAAAGTCGGGGAGCCCAAAGTCGGGGGGCCCAAAGTCGGGGGGCCCAAAGTCGGGGGGCCCATTGCGGGGCCCCCGTTGCGGCCCCGCGCGGACGCGCCGTGTCTGGGTGCAGTTACAAACCGGCGCCGTTCTTCGTGTTGGACGAGATCGACGCGGCGCTGGATAACACCAACATCGGCAAGGTGGGGGAGGGGCGCCCCACAGCGACCCCCCCCCGGCCCCATAGCGACCCCCCCCCGGCCCCACAGCGACCCCCCCCCGGCCCCACAGCGACCCCCCCCCGGCCCCATAGCGACCCCCCCCCGGCCCCACAGCGACCCCCCCCCGGCCCCACAGCGACCCCCCCCCGGCCCCATAGCGACCCCCCCCCGGCCCCACAGCGACCCCCCCCCGGCCCCACAGCGACCCCCCCCCCGGCCCCACAGCGACCCCCCCCCGGCCCCACAGCGACCCCCCCCCGGCCCCACAGCGACCCCCCCCCGGCCCCATAGCGACCCCCCCCCGGCCCCACAGCGACCCCCCCCGGCCCCACAGCGACCCCCCCCCCGGCCCCACAGCGACCCCCCCCCGGCCCCATAGCGACCCGGCCCCACAGCGACCCCCCCCGGCCCCACAGCGACCCCCACCCCGGCCCCACAGCGACCCGGCCCCATAGCGACCCCCCCCCCGGCCCCACAGCGACCCGGCCCCATAGCGACCCGGCCCCATAGCGACCCCCCCCCGGCCCCATAGCGACCCCCCCCCGGCCCCATAGCGACCCCCCCCCCTGCCCCATAGCGACCCCCACCCAGACCCACAGCGACCCCCACCCGGCCCCACAGCGACCCCCACCCGGCCCCATAGCGACCCCCCCCCCGGCCCCACAGCGACCCCCCCCGGCCCCATAGCGACCCCCCCCCCCGGCCCCATAGCGATCCCCCCCCGGCCCCACAGCGACCCCCCCCCGGCCCCACAGCGACCCCCACCTTGCCCCACAGCGACCCGGCCCCATAGCGACCCCCCCCAGCCCTATAGTGACCCCCCAGCCCCATAGCAACCCCCCAGCCCTATAGCGACCCCCCCCAGCCCCATAGCGACCCCCAGCCCTATAGCGACCCCCCCCAGCCCCATAGCGACCCCCTCTAGCCCCATAGCGACCCCCCCAGCCCCATAGCGACCCCCCCCAGCCCCATAGTGACCCCCCCTGCCCTATAGCAACCCCCCAGCCCTATAGCGACCCCCCCCAGCCCCATAGCGACCCCCTCTAGCCCCATAGCGACCCCCCCAGCCCCATAGCGACCCCCCCCAGCCCCATAGCGACCCCCCCTGCCCTATAGCGACCCCCCCAGCCCTATAGCGACCCCCCCAGCCCTATAGCGCCCCCCCCTAGCCCCATAGCGACCCCCCCAGCCCCATAGCAACCCCCCAGCCCTATAGCGACCCCCCCCAGCCCCATAGCGACCCCCCCAGCCCTATAGCGACCCCCCCAGCCCTATAGCGCCCCCCCCTAGCCCCATAGCGACCCCCCCCAGCCCCATAGCAACCCCAGCCCAAGGCCCCCACTCAGCGCCCCCCCCCCATAGTGACCCCCTCTAGCCCCATAGCGACCCCCCCAGCCCCATAGCGACCCCCCCCAGCCCCATAGCGACCCCCCCAGCCCTATAGCGACCCCCCCAGCCCCTATAGCGCCCCCCCCTAGCCCCATAGCGACCCCCCCCAGCCCCATAGCAACCCCCCAGCCCCATAGCGACCCCCCCAGCCCCATAGCAACCCCCCCCAGCCCCATAGCGACCCCCCCAGCCCCATAGTGACCCCCTCTAGCCCCATAGTGACCCCCTCTAGCCCCATAGCGACCCCCCCAGCCCCATAGCGACCCCCCCCAGCCCCATAGCGACCCCCCCAGGCCCCATAGCGACCCCCCCCAGCCCCATAGCGACCCCCCCAGCCCCATAGCGACCCCCCCCAGCCCCATAGCGACCCCCCCAGCCCTATAGCGACCCCCCCAGCCCTATAGCGCCCCCCCCTAGCCCCATAGCGACCCCCCCCAGCCCCATAGCAACCCCCCAGCCCATAGCGACCCCCCCCAGCCCCATAGCAACCCCCCCCAGCCCCATAGCGACCCCCCAGCCCCATAGCGACCCCCCCCAGCCCATAGCAACCCCCCCGCCCCATAGTGACCTCCCCTGCCCCATACTGCCCCCCCAACCCCATGATTTGCCCCCCCACACTCCCCCCTTCCCCCCTCATCCCCGCTTTCCCCCTCTCCCTCCCCTCGCTACCACCCCTGAACCCCTACAGTTCCCCCCCCCCCCCACCCCAAATTTTGGGTTCCCGGACCCCCCCCCCCCCCCAGCCCCGCCCCAAACTTTGTTATTTCCCCCCCCCCCCCCCCCCCCCAGGTGGCCAATTACATCAAGGAGCAGTCGGCCGCCAACTTCCAGGCCATCGTCATCTCCTCAAGGAGAGTTCTACACCAAAGCACAGAGCCTCATCGGCGTGTACCCCGAGGTGGGGCA